>PNEQ01005994.1:0-10924 GCA_003012365.1 Medauroidea extradentata
AAATATGTGTCATGAATACTTCATTCCATTTGTTCTGTGGCAATGTAGTGGGCGGTGGCACAAAGCTATGTGGCACGTACTGTACCTTGCCTCTCAATCAAGTTAGTGAATGCGGGAGTCGCGTACTGTGCCATTGGGCCAAGGTCGGTCGTGTTTCCCAGCCACGTCAAAACACTGGGCGTTCTCCCAGAGCACTGCATCAAACTGTCTCTCGCTCACTTGCACTAAAAATGTGCCAGGAATACTTCATTCCATTTGCTCTGTGTCAATGTAGAGGGCTGTGGCACAAAGCTATGTGGCACATACTGTACCTCGCCTCTCAATCAAGTTAGTGAATGCGGGAGTCGCGTACTGTGCCATTGGGCCAAGGTCGGTCGTGTTTCCCAGCCACGTCAAAACACTGGGCGTTCTCCCAGAGCACTGCATCAAACTGTCTCTCGCTCACTCGCACTAAATATGTGTCATGAATACTTCATTCCGCTTGTTCCATGGGCTAGTCTCCACTTAGGTAAATATTTGTCTCCTAAGATAATTGTTGTTTCAGTACCTCATTTGTTTTGTTGTGGACACCTGGAAGAAACCTGATCCAGAAAATTGCTGTGTAAATACTGTAGGGTTGATACTTTACTTCATTTTACTAACTTCATTAAGTTTTCATAACTCCTAGGCCCCTAATTTGTTACGTGGTTTACACGATTCTTGCGATATATGTCAACATTTAAATTAACCTGAGATGTTTATTTCATTGTATGTACACGATATTTTGTCATACATAGTATAGTCTTCATAACTATTTTTTTAAATTATAAACCTTAGTTCACGATACGTTAAATAAAATATTTTAATAGCCAAAATATATATTATTCTGTTTAAGAACAAGTGTTTAAAAAAAGAAACTTAACTTCGCGTTTACTGAGTTTCTGTATCGAATTCAAGTTGATTTGAAAACGCTTCCCGAACTGAATACGGCAACGCAAATTGCATTCAAATGCAGTCAAGTCTCATGGTCATTCTACCTAAAAACGGTATAGCATAAATAGCATAAGGTTGTGTAGGATGAAAAGTAGCACGTAAAAGCGTACCGTAATGAATGAGTGTCGAAAGTAATTGCAGATAGATAGCGTGTAAATTAATTAACGCACTTAGTGATCTTACCGCATGTATATTCAATCAAAAGTTTTATGTTTAGATGTGGTTTATTTTTGTCATGGTACAATATCTCATGTTCGTGTATATAGCTTTTAGTTTCTTTTCACATTATCAGGGAAAGATAAATCCTCGAACAATGATTCGTGTATGTAGCATAATGCAAACGGATGAAACTGTATAACACGTTTGTTTATTTCTCTGCAACAAACAAATTTAAATTCTACCAAAATTAGCCCATCACTACCTCTTGCCAACCAGAGAACTGAAATCGATTTTATTCGGATTCAAAGTCCACGTGGAAACTGGTATCGTAGTCAGACAGGCTCGAGATTGAATACTAAAGGTTTTGTAAACGAAATATACACAGTAGTTGTATAGTATGTAATATTTTCGTTACACATTCGCGTGTGTGTTGTTTCAGTAGGCACGGACACAACTATACCCTGGGAAGAATGTTCGCTTCATGTACAAAACTATAGTATAGGATCTATTAGAGATCCCGTCTGCTCGAAAGGCAGTAAGGTCGTCTATTCCTCACTACTAACCTTCCTCATCGCTTCTACTGACTGGCTGTAGTTTTAACGCCAGCGACTCACATATACGTGATTTCAAGTGGCGCTCCTGTATTTTTATGGCCGGGATTAAAAGTTGGGACAATAATTCATCCATAAATACTATTGAAAATATAGAGTATGCGTACAGAAATCTAAGCAGCCAAAACTTAAGTTAAACATAGGCACATACAACACACCGCTATTTTCATGTTACGACATAAAATGGTAGCAACTCCACTGAATGTCTCGTAGAAGCGATAAAGTCGAAGAGAACAGCTGACGGCTTGAGGCTAGGGCGAGGCGTAATGCGCGTTCCTAAGTCGCCCTTGATGTTTCCGCCCTTTCTAGGTGTCGAATGCGCAAAACACGTCCACCTAATTTACCAGGGCGTTTAAATGGGCGAAAACTACAATTTGCATTTCAAATCTCAAAATTATGTTACATTACCACGATAATCCACATCTTAGAATGACTGTTAAATCACCCGTGCACGATAAAGAAGTTCAATAAGATGTTTGCATGTTGTGATATTTTAAACAAATACAAAATTAAAATCAAAATTATTAAAACATTACACAGATTGAAGACGAACTGATTGTCCGACACCAGAGAAATTTATTTATTCACGCAGCTGCTATGACTTCAAGAAATACTTGCGCCAGAGTATACGGTTATTAACTAAATTTAAGAAATTAGAATAGCACAATCTTTATTGTGAAAATGTTCGTGTTATGTTAAGAACACACAAGAATTGTGTTGGTGTTGTGATTTTATCATGATTGCTTTGATATGAAGCCACAAGATCAGAGCACTTAAAATGCCTTAAACTTTGTCATTGTTAACCACATTTTAATTCGCTGGGAACATCTAAATAGGTAAGTCACGCGGGCAAGACTGATGCGAGCATAAAACCACACCGTCCTTGGGCGCTGAGCACTACATTGGCACGCTGTATAAATCGTTGTAGTGTTTTTATATGTGACATTATGCGGTGTTGTTATATTATGACAATGAAAGCATGCCGTAAAATCAAACGAATGGCTCTCTGTTTCTGTTTTAATAATCGGCTTGGTATTTTTCTGGTTACAGCAGTCTGAAGAAGGTGTTTATAGTCGTAAATGTTTCTGAGCAGAGTAATGTATTTTGAAAAGCGTGGAACCATATGTTGAGTGTTTTCTGAGAATAGACATAGATATTCACAATAGGTTGAGCAATTTGCGGAAAACAGGAACTTGACATGCTACATATCCGTCCATGTATCGGGCGAGGACTTCCTTGAGTTAGTACGAGTGTGACATATTTATAACTTTGCACCGTGTTCGAAATATTGTTAGTTTTACAGAAATTATTACTGTAATTTTACTCCCTTATGAAGACTGTTTAGTTAACATAAGTTGACATATTCTCTCAACGGCTTGTCAAAGTCATAATTTGTAGGTTACGACAGTATAACTTACCCTCAACAAAGGCTAACGAACTTAACTGAAATGAATTTACTTCCACTGATATAAGATGCGAGAGGTTTTTACTAAAACAACTACAAAAACTCAAATCAACATGTTGATTTGATTTTAAACAAAGGGTGGAAAACCAGGTAAAAATATTTTATGTTCGGTATTAAAGGTCAAAACTTGGTTGCTTGGCGAATTATAACTTTTAGAAAATAAAATGTGACGTATAATTTCAGTACAAAGTATTTATTTTCAGTAAGTCAATTGGTTTTCGTTTGGTGTTTGTTCCCGTTACATGCAAAGTTTGACTCCGACATTCCTTTATATGGATACTGTACGAGTAGGCACAGGAAAATGTCGCGAATTCAAGGACCTGCAAGCTAGACTCCATTTTCCTATACGTACTCAAGCCCCGACTATTTATCCACTAGCTGCTACTCGCTGGAGCAACAAACAATGAACGAATAGACGAGGCTTGAGTAAGTATAGGACATGGATTCTAGCATGCAGGTAATTGAATTAGCGAAATTTTCTTGTCCATGCGTACAAGTTATTCATTAACAATGATAGAAAAAATAGCATACAGTAATGTTATCACTGTTTACAAAGTGACTTTGCCGCACAAAGCAAATTTAGCTCAAAAATGTTAAATAACATGAAAATCAAATTGGTTCTACAAGCAAACATTTTTCATTTATGCTCTAAAAGAATATTACGACTTGAAAACCAAGGTTTTACATCATGGGCACAGTGTAATCGTATGCAGCCACTAGTAAGGTCTGCAAAACTAACATTATTTTGTTCAAACATACAATTAAGAATTTATCGCACTTGAACGGCACGTTAGACTGATGACGTAGGATAACCTCGGGTGTAGGAACAATTAATGAGAGCAACCTTAGAGCGTTAATTGCATGTTGCGAACCTGCCGTGACCTTGAGTGTGAGGGACAGGAACCTCGCTAGTCAAGGTCGTGTGCAGAAGCAGAGGTCACTGCGCAGAGGTCGCTAGATAAATGACGCGTGGAAGGGGGTGGATGTGATCGTCACTGCAGTGATACCGTGCTCTGGTAGACTCTGAGATCAACGTGGTTCATGACAACACCTGCTCACATTCGCACAGGTTGCCACTGTTAAGGCTGCTCCCTAGCAGGGCCGGATACAGCTCTAGGACGAGGGGAGACAGTCCTAGCGAGTAGCTGTACTCACACTCCGTGTCAAAGTAGGCGCGTGTCCAGAGGTTCTCCCCTAGAAAAATGTCGTTCTTAAGGTGCAAAATAGTGCAGTTTAAGGCATTTCGTAAACAAAAAAATTGAATACATCACTTAAAAATTTTGTAATATTTGACAGATCAGCTATACATAAAAGATCAAAAATGGGGACCGGACCCCCGCCCCCCCCCCTTCATGGATCCGTGCCTGCTCCGTAGGCTGCGTTTGTGTGTACAAAACCAGTGGAGCGATAAGGGTGTTGCTGACTGGCATACATTATACAGCATCGCCTCTACGCGATATAACTAGAGGAGAACTCTAAATGAACACGAAGGTCACTGAAAACTGTCGTGCGAATGGAAGGATTTACTAATAATGCATTGTAGAATTGTTTATTTTTTACTAAGGGCAATACCTCTTATTGATGCAACCAGTCTCTTCTGTCTTTGACTGTTCGTTTCAGTTACATTGTAGTTATGAGGAAGTGACTGAGCGAGAGATTTTGGTCAGCCCTTAACATCGAGGTCTTCAGCGCCGGTGAGGGGTGACATGAGGTGAGTGTGGAGCAGCGCCGGAATGAAGGGGCGGGAAAAACGGGAGATCCTCGAGAAAACTCACCGACCACGTTATTAAGAATGCGAAATGAAAAAGGTTTGGAATGTGACCATTTTTGTGTAGGTCCTACACACAACCATACACAGATTAGAAAATGTCAAAGTTATATTCTAGTTGCAGACTAGCCTGCAATCTGTTGCTCCCTCGATGCAATATCGTGGCTTGCCGCGAGGAGCACTATTGGCCAATAATTACAATTTCCACAATAATGTGATAAATCGCATCTAAATCAGTCAAATATGTAAACGACATCCTGTAGGGGCAAGTTACAAGTGACATGAGAGATAGTGTTCAAGGGTTACAGGTAAATGAAGTCCAGCCTGTTTCCAAATAACAACGAAAATGTTGAATATCTCTGTAGTCATTACGATTGAACGTTGCTGCTTCGCTAACAATCGCTCGTCATCCTTATTTATTTTGTTGTCTATGTTCCCATGTACACTTTGCTGTTATTGTAAGTTTTCAGCAGTCAGCAATATACGCTCATAGTCACTTGACCTGTTTGAACGCAGTCGATGTTTCTTTGAAAGCGCTATCTTTGACCTCATTGGCTGTCCCGCTGTTTTTTCTTCGCTTCTTCCTGTATTCAAACAAGTGAGGAGCTCGAGGCGTAGCATATTTTACGAGCGAAGTACACTCGAGCATTCCAAACTTGCGTACTTACTTCTGGTTATAAACTGTACAGATGAAAATACTTAATTGAATGTTTTAATTTTATGATATTTCATCAGTAAAACCTTGCTGTCGTGTCATTGAAAACTTTATTCACTCAAATTTATTGTAAACATCTAAAATATTTTGTGCGGTTAATGTCAATTTTTTTTATTGGAGGAGTAAAAAATAATAGAGAGAATGAGGTTGCGTTTGTAGGAAGTAAGCCAATAAAATTCGAGCCAGCTGTGGCTTTACACAACGTTAAAAATGCGCGTTTTACAAGCTAGAAAGAATGGCTTCGTGCCATCCCTTTGAGAAATAAAAGGAAGATTGGACGTTAGCCATACAACACGCTTCTCGCATTCTAGACTCGCAGTCATTAGCTGAGATTGCTACACTCCCACACTATATTTAGACACGTTTGATCAAATATGCTCCTGTTTTCTGACAGCTTACGGAATGTAATATTATTTAATTATTTATTTGTCAAGATTATTAGTGACTGAGAGATTTTGGTCAGCCCTCAACATCTAGGTCTTTAGCGCTGGTGAGGGGTGACATGAGGTGAGTATGGAGCAGCACCGGAATGAAGAGGCAGGGAAAACGGGAGATCCCCGAGAAAACACGCCGACCAGCGACGTGCAGAAATCCGGGGACCGACCGCGCTAGGAATCGGAACTCGAATCGCCCTGATGGGAGGCGAATGGTCTGACGGTTCGGCCACCACGCCTCGTTAGAACGGTTAGAATAATGTGCAAACACTAACGGAGAAAGTTCAACTGGTCAGAAGTATTTACATACATGTTTAATATAGATCTATGTATGTTACTTCCCAATTTCTCTATTTTTCACAGCACCTGGTTTCCATATAAAGGAGTTATTTATTTAAGGCCATGATCTATAATTTCTACTTTTTTCACGATAGTTAATTTTATTCCAAAACGAAAGTAAATTTCCTTAAACTCTTAAACATTTATTTTTTTAAAATTGTTTTAATGTTTAATCTATTGTTTTCCACAAAAAAATTATGTAGATTTCACTACTTTGTTCAATAACGAGAGTTTCCATAATTACTTGATTAGCTAAAATATTATATATTACGTCTTATTATAACTAGTCAAAATAGTGTAAACTGTTTTTGACAAAACTTGGGAGCAGTTTTTCGATATTTACTCTCGAGTAGGATTTCCGAAAAAGTAAATACCGTAAAAGTAATATAAATTATACATCATTGCCTTAACATTTATTCCGTAACAGCAATATTATTATGCATCGTCCTTCAGTATCAGAAGATGTGAATAGAACCATACACACGTAATGCTTAGTTGTGGTTTGTTGCTAGTTGAGTTCCTTTCCAAGCGCTCACCATAGTCGTTGTAACCTAGAAGGTAAGCTGGCGGTGATGAGGAGAAGGTTACCAACATGAGATTCCTCTTGTCGCCCAAGGGCCGTAATAGAACCAGGGACATGATTCAGATCTTATAACGCAACTCCTCACCTCGTCATGGGACTTACGTTAGTACAACGGCTGCAAATCAGTTGGAACCGTTGTAGCGCATAAATTGCTGTTACATTAATTTCATGCTTGTCCTAATAACACACTATTTTGTTTGGTTTGTACTCCAAATATATGACATAAACAACATCATCTTAATAAATTAAATACTTGTGGCACTACGTCTGATAAGACATACATGATGTTTAGTACCGGGACAACCACATCTGAGGTATGATGAACCACTCTTATTGGTTCTGTGACCTGGCAACACTCGCTGAGACTCCTGTGTTCTTTCTGTCACACTTTCTACTAACGGGGCTGTATACATGAATTATTGATACCAAGAACGGCGTTTGAAATTTACAGTTTTATTGAGTGTCAACAGAATAAAACTGAAAAAATGAGAACAACGATCCATACTAGTTTGTACCAACTTACGGTGTTACTTCCACTTATTAAAAATGTTAGTGTTTAGACCTTTTGGTGAATTACTGGTTAATTATATCTCAATACTTAAAAACATCCCTTTAGTCCAGCTAGTTTAAACCTGAAACTTTCTTCAATAAACAACATTAATAACAAACTTTTGAGTCGACCAAAATTACCCCACGAGGTCAAAGTAACCTCTATTAATGATATTTAGTTTAATACCTTGCGTCGGTATCAAATGTTATAAATGTAACCTGGGAAAATGTTTTGCCCAAAAAGTTGTAAAAACTCGGCCTTGTCTGTCTTTATGTACGCTGGCTTCGGGAAACCTGCAATTCTCAAATAATGTTGTTTGCAATGAATTTTGTACCGCGCCCTCTTAAACCTGGCTTGCTTGTCTTAATTACGTATAGTTTCCAGCACTGCGGAAGTTACGGTGGTTGCCTGGGTACAATACACGTGTGAGAGCAGTAAGGACGACATAGAATGCACATCACCCCTCACCCGAGCCTCTATAGGAGCAAGTCTATCAACTGGTGTGTAGTCTTCTCGTCCATAGATCGCCTATACATTCGGCGATTAACCTGCTACTTTATGACATAAATTAAAGGTGGTTGTGTATTACATCATACTATAATTTGGACGACGTTATGCATAAACCAGCTATGCGCCAATCTATTGTGTTGCGAAATACAGATGAAAACATTTTCAGTTTTACAACTGTCTTAATGTATTCTGGTCCTATAGCGTATTCAAAATATTTCCTTTATAAGACTAAAATAGGGCTACTTCTCGTAAGAACTGCTCAAAGCTAAGAATTTTTACACACATTGTTATTTACAACAATTATTTGGCTCATAGCTGGTTGATGCATAACACCGTCCATTTTTTTTTTTTTTTTAAATTCTGTATCAATATATTCATTTGTAAAAAGGACCGCAAAAACAGTCATTCCTTGTCATTTTCGACAGCAAGAAATGGCGTACACAGGTGTAACGATATTTAACTACTGTTCCTAGGTAGACGTATCTCGCGCGCGCTGACAAGTTCTCAAGAAACGTATATCGACCTATTGCACTTCCTAGGCGCGGTCCACCTCGTTCGGCGAGTTAAGACCATGCCGGGTAGTTTATTCACCTTGGTGCAAAAACTCTACTTTTTTTTAAAAGAAATTATTTGAAAAATTCGAGATTGACAGCAGTCATACTCTGCACAATTGTATATTGGCGTTTTGAAAAATAATCCACACTTCGTCCGAAAAAAACTTATTTCTCTTTATTTTGGATTATTTTGATAACCGGGCGTGAATGAGCAGTGGTTAAACACTCGCCTCGCATTCACAAAGATCCGGGGTTTGATCCCCGATTCCGGCCATCCTGATTTCGGTTATATGGGGTTTTCCGAAATCACTCCAGGCGAGGACGACTCCTACCTCCTTCCTTCTACCCCCCCCCCCCCCCCCCCCCCCCCCCCCCCCCCCCCCCCCCCCCCCCCCCCCCCCCCCCGCCCCTCCGAGTACAACTATCAAGACCTTGTGCTAGTGTAGAACAACATTGGAGATAATTGGGTGCAAAAAAACTGAAACACTTTGAGGTTTATGGCTTCCAAGAAAATTAGGTACAAATAATACTGTATATTTATTTGACAAAGCGGTGTAAGAATTCTTAGACATGGATATTATGTTGCTTGAGGAATTATTTTCAAAATCAATGTAAGACCACATGATGTGGCCTTGAGTGACGTGCTAGCTCGTTGTACAACGTCGTCTTGTAGATGTGGTGCGGGGGAACACCATGACTAGGTTACCGCCCACACTGGCGAGTGATGACGTCACATTCTCCTGTAAGCGGTGCGTGAATCTCTGCTGTGATGCGGAAAATTAGCGCAGATCGTCTCCACGAACCATCGTCACTCAGATGTTCACCGATATCTCTGGAAGTGTGCCAGCTCGTGGTTTACCCGCCGTCCAATTACAACTTTTATTAACTTCGCCCTCTTTCTTCTTACTGGCTTCCCTCGCGCTGTTTTGGCCCCTGTGAGAGAGGAAAGCTTCCGCCAGCTGATTTACAACTTACGGCGGGGTTTTCAAACCAGAGGAATGCTAGACTCTATGGAATGCAGCACTATTTGTTAGTCCGTCAGTAAACTGAGTGTAGCCAGGAATGTGCTGCTAAATACATTCCACCGTCCCGTTTACCATTCCGCTTTCTGTCTCCGTCGAGTGTTTATCAAAACAGTTATGTAATAAAAACCATAATGATGATGATGATAATAATAATAATAATAATAATAATTTATCAGTGGCGACGTTAAGCAGATGTCACTATTCTTCCACTGTAGACACCTACCGAATTAAAACAATTCTCGCATTTTGATTTGAAATTAATTTTAACATCCGTAAACCTCCACGAGATTTTGTAGCATAGTAAAATTATTTTCTATGCCGTTTTAAAAGTTGAGTACGTAGGGCTCTGGATGTTATTTTATTATTAATTATAAACATTAAAGTTTTCCATTTGTATATAGTTTTCGAGCCCTTGTTTTTTTCTAAAAAGTGTTTTAATGTTTTATTTGCAAACAAGGAATACTACTGGCTATGCTGTATAGACGTCCAGCAATCAAAAATTTAGTAATATTTAGTCCCATTGCATTAATATGAGTAGTTCGGATGCTATTCGCGTCTGAGAACTACCTGGAGTTGAACCCAGTGTCTGAGAGCCTGCAGTATGTAGTCATACGGGTGACATTACAACACACACCAAGTGACCCGTAAAGCGTTACATAGCTAACATCTTCGTCTCCAATTTAGCTCAGCATTCGCGTGGCGTGCCTACCAATAACTAACCTCCCTTTACCTACCAATACCTAACCTCTCTTTACCTACCAATACCTAACCTGCCTTTACCTACCAATACCTAACCTCCCTTTACCTACCAATACCTAACCTCTCTTTACCTACCAATACCTAACCTGCCTTTACCTACCAATACCTAACCTCACTTTACCTACCAATACCTAACCTCTCTTTACCTACCAATACCTAACCTCCCTTTACCTACCAATACCTAACCTCCCTTTACCTACCAATACATAACCTCCCTGTACCTACCAATACCTAACCTCCCTTTACCTACCAATACATAACCTCCCTGTACCTACCAATACCTAGGGCCCGGTAGTTTTCGCGAAAAGATTTTTGCAGCACTTTGTTTCAGTGTCTTACGTGCGCACCTGCAACTCAACTTCATGTCTATTTGCAGAGTGTTTTTGTGCAGACTAGTTATTCATTTGACTGTGCCAATCAGTACACGGATAACTGTGACTCAGAACGTCTGTGATTTGCGGGTTTAACCTCCAGACGTTG
>PNEQ01005995.1:0-10921 GCA_003012365.1 Medauroidea extradentata
ACACACCCACACACACACCCACCCACACACCCACACCCACACCCACCCACACCCACACACACACATATAGGGTTGGGGGCAAAATAGGCCCTATTGATTTTATGAATGTGATGAATGGAACCATAATTAGTGTGATAAAATCGAGGGTCTAGTGTACCAGTATGGAAAATTCACACGTCATTGGATGAGATTAAATTTTTTTGTTTGTTTTTTCACTAATTCTTCTGCCAAAATAAATAACATCACACAGAGTAACTAAAAGCTTGCAGGCAGATTTTCATGTGATAAAATTGACTTAGGCAAAAGAATTTGATCAAAGATTTATTACAGACTATTTTGTGTAATGGTGGAAATATACAGAAATTTGTGTAAAAACTAATATTTTCCAAGATTTCACGCTTATTGAGATTTGTTCTGAATAAAAAAATTCCTATCTTCCTATCTACAAATATGGTATGTATTAGGAAATCTGACCTAAGCCTCAGATGGTGGATCCATTCCACAGATGATGGTCTTCATGACACTTGCAGCAACTAAGGAAGCATACGGCTGCCACTCTTTGCGTCGTGTGCCATCTTTGTAATCTGCTATGCCGCGCAAACACACAAAGCTATCACGACAGTTGCCTATCACAGACTCCACCACTGCATCAAACTCTGAGTCGAACGCCAGTGCCCCAAATTGGTCCGAAAAGCGTTGTCGCAGCTGGTCTTCACGAGCTACGGCTCTGCCAGATGCTATTGGGGACAGATGAAGTTTAGGACCTCTTTCCAGCCTACAAAACACCAAACATAATTAACAAACTATTTAAAACTATTCAAAATTATTAATACAAAAAAAAACAGATCCATATATTAACATAGATTATAAGTGCAGTACAGTACAGTAGTACCAAATAACAGCAGTAGGCGGTACAGGAATTTTGTCATGTGTTTTTTTTTTTCTGACACAAGCTTTAATATGAATCAGTTTAATACAATAGGAGGGCTGGGACTAAAGTGATAGCAATAATTTTGCCTTGAAGCAATGCAGGTACAAACAAAATTTTTTAATATACACATAAAATATTTATGGAA
This sequence comes from Medauroidea extradentata, assembly GCA_003012365.1. Taxonomy (NCBI): domain Eukaryota; kingdom Metazoa; phylum Arthropoda; class Insecta; order Phasmatodea; family Phasmatidae; genus Medauroidea; species Medauroidea extradentata. The sequence goes on from PNEQ01005995.1 coordinate 1,077, forward strand.
ATTAAAGTTTAAAACTGAACAATGCAGATCACGTGCAAGCATGAAGCATCCGTTAAGTTCCTGTGTGTGTTGTTAGTTTCTCCCTATCATTGCCACAGTACGCAACTGATGTGTCAACAGAAATGGTTACATTCAAACTTCCGTACATGGTGGGGACCACAGTTGCCATAGCGCCTATGAGACTTGCTGCCAAGGTGATTCAGGTTCAATTGCCGGCATGATCAACCTGGATTATATAGCATGTGGAAATTGTGCTGGACAATGCTATTGTTTTCTAGGGGATCTCTCGCTTCCCTGTCCTTTCATTCAGGTACTGGTCCATACTCACCTGACATATCACCCCTCACATACTGAAAACCTAGGTCTTCAGAGCTGACCACCATCTCTTCACTCTATGCCTTCCACAATTCCTACCACATGCTCTGCATAAGGAAATGTAGATATTCATGATAAGTGGGTAAAATAAGCTACACATTTGCTAACCCAATATCTTCTGATTTCAAGGTCACACATTCTGTTAGAAACTTGTCAAGATGATTTCATGTTCTTGATTTGACTCGTTAATCCACCAATTTAAGACAATATTCATTATTACTACACAATAAGAAATAAGGTATACCAGGCTCTGTTAGTCATGCTCCACATAACTCACTAAAAAGATGACACAATAGGGGTTGCATTCAACCTCAGCATTGGCTACTACACCACCACTTGTCAGACATATTTGAAAGTTTTATTAATTACCTTCGTAAAAAACCAGAGCATCTATCAGTACACACTAATAAAAAGTTTAAATACCAAGTATTTTTAATCATACTCTATTTTATTACATTCTTCATTACTTAATTTTATATTTAATTTTCTTGGCATTATTTTACTGCAATTTTTCTATATCAACTTTATTGCTGTGGACTTATTTGTTATTTTGTTTTCAATATTTTATTGCGGTAGACCCTTAAAAGTAATCCAATTACTTTTATAGCCAGAATTTTTTTTTGTTGCAGAGCTGGAGAGAAAGAAGGAGCAATCACGCTGAAACACTGGGGTTTCTCTAATGTAATTTCTTTGACCAGCATTTTTTTGTTGGACTCCTCTTTCTGCCACAGTAACTGATCAATAGTGTACATTCCGTAGAGCGACACTGCTCCGTAGGTTGACATTAAAAAGAAAACGAGCAATAAGAAAAGCACGCTTTCGTATTATCAACATATTTTATACTGTCAAATTATTTTTGACTATTGTGTTGCTAGCTGCTCTGGTTGTTAGCCCTTGCATTAGGTATACAAATCAATAAGAATAATTAATTTAGCTTAAATGTGTGTATTCTGATGGAAATCTTTGATTCTGGTACAACACTCATAAATAGTGTATTAAATGTAAACTTCTGGTTATTTCTCACCAGATGTTTGCTAAACACAAAAAATGAATGTTTATTAAAAATACAGTGGAATCTCACTATAACAACAACTGTAAATGGCAACAAAAACTGTTTTTATAGCAGATTGTTGTTATATCCAAATAATTTTACATGTATTATGGAGAGATGGTGCATTATAAAGCTGTTGTTATAGGACAGATAATGTTATAAACCATACTCTTTATAACGAGATTTCACTGTACGAACCTAACTTTTCCATGAACTATTCTATGGGAAGTTATTATTAGAGCTGGTATTGTCCCCAGGTACATGCAAACCATCCTATACACCACAAGTCAGTAATTAATTGCAGATAAAAAAAAATATTATTACATGTAAAATACAAACCTACGAAATCAGTTTATTTTAAATAATTCGTGTCCTTTGAGCTTTAGTCTTCTTTGACAAACCCCTGACTCTTGATCAAGGGAAGAAAAGGAAAACTATACAAACTTAAAAAAATATGTCTTATTCTCGACAAAGTATTTGACTAAAGTTACCAGGCCACTAAAATTCAAATCCCATTATCTAAAAGTCACTCTTCTTCCTGGCACCTTCCAAAATAAATTAAAATTTTATGATAAATTGTTTTATCATCCGGTGAATTAAGTTACTGGGCAGCAAAAATTTGAATTCCTCTTCACTGGCAAGTTACGCTCCACACTGCATTTATTTTTATCTTCTGACCCAATAAGAGGTGGTAAGTATATTACTATGCTATCACTTTTTTTTTGCAAGATCTCTACCTTCAACGTAAATTACATTTTTACAACAAATTATTTTCCCTGTAAATTAGCAGGCCCATTAATATGTGAATCCTGCTTACTAACACATTACACCACTCTTTGCATTTATTAGTTTTCTGAACCAACAAGAATTATATTACCATTCTATAAAATTATTCGCAAGATGTCTACCTTCAATGAACTCTCTAACAAATTGTATCCTGCTTGGAAATTGTGCTGTATTCTGGGCCAACTGAGATGATGAATATCTTCTGGCACTATTTTATTCCTACATCACCTACCTTTCAACGTAACTGATTACATATTTTTAAAATTAATTATTTACTCTAAATTTATGTTTCATTGAATAAGACTATATTTATTCAGCCTCCCCCCCCCCCCCCGAAAAAAGATAAATACTTGGGCATGTTTCGTCTGAATTTATGGTAATTATAAAAACTCTGTTAGCTCAAAGAAATAACAAAACACATTTAATTTACTGTCAACAGGTAAACCACAGCCGTGAAAGAAAAAAAAATCAGTGAAAAAACTTAAAGAACTTCTAGTGGAATGCTCAGCAAGTGTGCGCACGGTGAGTTAGGCTGCCCACGCGCCATTAACACGTGAGAAGTGATGACTAACACCTCCAAGCCGTCAATCTTTCCGTCTCTCTCCCGCCCGCTCCACCAACAAAATTCCGAGTTTTTAAAAAATTTCCATGAAAACTGAATTAAAAGTTTGCAAGTCAACGGTAAAATAATAATTATAGTATACGCACGGCAACGGCCACTGTAGCTTGTAGGCAGCCATGCTCGTTTAACAAACTGGTTGGTCTGCTACGTCCGCTCGCTAAAAAATACTGTGCACTGAAGCGTTTTAACATTGGAGAAACAAATTATTTAAGTTTATGGTAGTAAATTCGTTGTTAAAAGTCTGTATAAATAATAAAATTACCTATTTTTTATAAATTTGCTGCTTTTATCACGGGATGCAGCAGAATATCACGTTAAGACACCACTTCATTCTATCAGTAACAGAATTAATCTATAGAGCATGCTGCACTGCAGCACATTCTAACAGAGATTCGAAGCACTATCTGTGAATTTGTTCCTGTGTTGTCCACCGCCATGCTGTGGAGACTGGGTACCTAGGTGTTCGTTCTCTCGCCAGCTGCTATGATGAGGAACTAGGCGCGCTCTTGTTACGCAACACAGCGTTGCTTGCGCGGCCGAATATGCTTATATCAAAAGATGCTTACGGAAACAAATCTGGAACCACTTGATAGCGAGTAAATCAGTCGGAAACGTCATGCGATACGAATCTACCAGCCCTCAGGATCTCAAAATGTTCAACTTGATCCCGATGCCGGATCCATGTAGAGCTACCCTGATCGGGAGCAGGTAGATAGCCGCCAGCAGACAATACAAATGAAAGCGCACGTAAAAAGTAAACAGACTCCCGCAAGTGTACATAATAGAAAATATGTTGCAAGGCGGTTTGAATGCATGTTCAAGGAATATACGATGTCGGATCGTAGTATTTTTGCTGAACAAAAGTCTGGAACAGTTTATCAAGTAAAAATGTCACCAGAGTATGTAATTCAGGTATGGAATAATTTATCACTACTAGCACGCAAATTTAATGCTACATACGTACATATATTATACCAGCACAAAAGGATATTTTGCACTATTTTAACCTGGTCTAATAACGTAGGTCTGCCAGATCGGCAACTGAAATTACTGCTTCTGCATATTTTTCATATTTTTTTTAAAAAGGTCGCCAAGTAACTACTCTTCGGATTTACGACCGTTCGTTAAGCATCCAACGACTGAGTAGATCTAGTCAAGTGACCAATGATACCTAGTAGGACTGTACCTAGTTCGTTTCCGTAAGCACCTTAAGTCACTCCCGTGGCCAAAGTTTTCAACAAATTTTAACAATTTTTTTTTTGTTTCTCGATGGATGGTTTAAGCTTATCTACGGAGAAATAAGTATACTATACTGTGGCCAGTGGTAGTATTGTTAGTACACATACATTACAATTTATGTTTCATTTATCAAAGTCACGTAGTTATTTCATAAAATTTTAATTTTTTTTTGGTTATTTATTGAAGGGTCCTAAAAATATTATCGTTAAATTAATGTTTTTGTTAAATAAGTGTACGCAACATCTAGGTCCACTGTAATTATTCACTAAGATCTTGCAAGTAATGGTTACATTAATAATGGTTACTCTAGTTTCCCCAGCCTTCTCATTCCTATACTTTTTAATTAACACTTCACATCATCCTCCCTAGTGCTGAAGACCTTGTTATTAAGCAATGACTTAAAATATAACTCCACACAAACAGTTATAAATTAATTAAGCTGACTGTGACAGTGAGGTGAGAAGGATTTAGAGCCTTTTAACAAGGTCTTAAGAGCCGATGAGGATGAAGTGAGGTGAAGAGACAACACAACATCCACGCCCGAGCCAGGATTCAAACCCAGGACCTCTCACACAGTAAACCGGTGCCTAGCCGACTGTGCTACGGAGGCTGGTGGCAGACTGTGACATCATAGTAAAACTCACCTGGTGGATGCACCATCTAATGGGACTGGATGAGCAACCTCAATCAAGTCTCTATTTCCTATGCTCATGTACAGTTTATCAGTTTCTGGAGGTGGCTTACTGAACTCCTGTTCAGAGTCTGTTTTAAGAGATGCCAACCCATCCTGTAGGTACTTTGTCCATGGCACTGGACAATCCTCACGTTCGACCTGTGCATTATCAAAACGTTACAATTACATCCTGGCCTTATCTTCTTTGGCAGTTAGTCAACTGTACAACTTTCTAATCCTAATTTTGAAAAGGATAATAAAGTTTTCCCCTAATCAAAATTGACAAATCTTAGTCTTGTTTAGAAAGTAAAACAACATTAATGCCTTTTAACCAAGAAAAAAAAAACTATAAGAACACCAGATAAAAAGCCAGAATATTTGGTACAACAAAATACACTAAAAAATGTTACTCCTGGCTTGAGAAGTACTGAAGGGGATACATAGAGACATTGCCTCCTATGCCATTGCCCTTGCTCTTGTCCCCGACTTGCCAGCTATAAATAGGGAATAGGGTTGCAGGGAGATGCTGTAGGAAGTTAGCTGACTGCCACCAAGTCCAGCAGTTCATCATCTTCTCCCACACTTACCCTTCAGACATTCATAAAGTCACTCATTTGTCTCATTGTCACATATCGCAATAAAGCACTCAACATACAGTCAGCCAATGCATCCGTGCCTCCTTTGAAAGTATCGCTGTTCCACATAGGCTCCAGCAAATCTGCATGCCCTTCCCAGTCACCATTAACTTTTACCATTACTACAAGCATTTTACAGAATCAAAACTACAGTAACCGCTTTGTGATTAATCAGTGAGCTAACAGTTAGCGACCCTGCAATGAACAATTAGAAGTACAGTAGAACCCAGACTTTACGAGGCCACATGGTGCCCAATATTGACCTTGTAAAATCACCTCATAAAATTGAGTAATCGTAAAATAGGGATTAGGCCTCACACTGCCCGAGAATGATTTCATAAAATTACTGCCTAGTAAAATCTGGGTTTTACACTCTCTAACATAACAGCCCATTGTGAGAAACAAAGTGGTTGCCATAGGGATCTGTATTGAAAATTATTGTTTTTTTTTCTAGTTGAGTTTCAAAATTTTTGCAACTTCCTTATTTTGGAGTAACTAAAATGGCACACATGTATGTTAATTTTTGTAATGAGTGATACAAACTTTCCATCAAAAAGTTGGCAACATTGAAGCCTTTGTATTTTGATAACTTCATGAGGATAGATATTATTACATATATAATTTTACATTAACCTCCATAGTCAAGGCAGTTAATTTGAAATAAATTTTTATCTAAAGAGCATTTAAAACAATCAAAGTATAAAAAAGGTTTTTTTTAATTTGCTTTGATAATAAATATAGTTTCCAGTGCCTTTTGTGTGTATTGCATTTCTATCAATGTTGTTTATTGATATGCTCACAAAACCTTTACACTTAGCGAGATTTTATATTAGTTACATGCATGATTTTTTAATGAGGAAGTGACAGCAAAATTAAATCTAGTATTGGATCAATAACAGCCCAAGTCTTTCGCGTGTTTGTATGTTAGAAGCAAGAGAACAGCCACTATGTTTAAACGAACACATCCCTGTCATTTGTAATTGTCCAGAAATCTTTACACTAGACATACAGTATACAAATATACTGTAACCTTCTTATGACTGCCCCTGACTACCTACGGCACCAACAAAATAAAACCAAAAATAATATAATATAAGCCTATTTATTCAAAGTTTTTGTTCCCACAACTCCTTTAGCATGGCTTCCTTTGTTATTACATATCAACAGTTTATTTACTACTTAATACCCACAACAGACTGCAGCATTTCTTCGTAGACTACAAAGCTTCGCCCTTCATTCAAGTCGTCTATTCAAGCACCTGCCAAAGTACAGGCTTAAGATGTTTTTCTGCGTCTTATGAAAATAAACGCACAGTGCTGTACTGCTACAGTGACCAGCAGACTGCTTCTGGATCATATTTCCCCAGTTGCCAAACATCACATAACAGCACAAGAACCTGGAAGTTTTAAAATTGACACTACTGAGAACCTGCCTATTTAGTTTAAACTGGTATTGACATACAGCTCCTTACATACTTCTACTTTACTGTTGACTGCTGGATGTAAATAGATTCTGTGCCACTATGTACAGAGTTTTCTATTTTATATTAAATTTATTTTGGTAGTTATATGCCCTCGGAAAGCACAAGGCCTTGACAGAAGTACAAGGAAGAAAAGAGGAGTGAGTTGGCCAGAATTTTTATAATGGAACCACCCCTGAATTCCCTCAAGTGATTTCAGAAAACCATGGAAAACAGTTATCAGGATGGCCAGAGTAGGGGTTCATATACTGGTACTCTCGAATGTGAGGCAAGTGTTTGACCATGCTCAGTCTACTGCTCCACCACATTTGGTAACGTAAGACAGTACTCTATATAATGCCTAAGGCCCAGTTACAGAGCAGAAAATAATTTATAGTAAGTTACCTTGGCTCAGGATAGGTGTGCTACCAAGAATGGTCCTACTGCTCAACACATGTATAGTGTAATTTGCATATGGGAGGAGGCTGCTGCGAAGAAGCGATCTGTCACAGTACTCCTTATATACTGCCAGTCAGCTACATCCCCGGCGGTCACGCCATTTAAAGACCAATCACTTACATTCCTTCCTCACTTTCAAGGCTTCTACTGCCAGTACTCGAAAACCATCCAAGTCAGCTCTGATATCCAAACCAGATATCATCAACTCAGTCCGCACTGTGACCTTGTTCACAACCATTCACATTGCTAACACCAGACTCGTCAACATTCTAGCCAGTCACAGGAGCCACTGGGTTTCCGCTCCAGGTCTTGGGAAGTGTGCAGAAGTGCAAAAACCTGGCTGTACGCTTCAGAGCCCCACTGTTTTGATGATGTGCATTTGTTCGTAATAGAAACATGTACTGTAATCTGGGGTGACTTAGGATATGTGAAGTAACTTGGGACATATCAGAAAAAATTTTTCCCAAATAAGGTAGTACTGAGTAAATATATTAACTAGCAATAAATTTAAAATCATGAATAAGTACATGAAAATACATTCATATTTACTCCCAGTTGACACATGTAGAAAATAAAAATGTCCTAAGTCACCCCTAATTACGGTATTTCTGATGTTGCCAATGTAAATGTGCTATACGATGACGATGATGAAGACGATGACGATGATGAAGACGATGATGATGACGATGATTATGAAAACGATGATGATGAAGACGATTATGATGATGAAGTTGATGAAGACGACGAAGGAGACGAAGACGGCGAAGACGATGATGATAATAATAATAACAATAATAATAATAACACCAAGATAATACCTGAGATTTAATTTTTGCTGCTATATCTTGTAAACTTGGATTAGCTGGACTATATGCTTTGGTTTCAAACTCAAACGTTCCATCATCAGATACCTTTGTGTTTTCGCAGTAAATGTACACATACCTGTAAAAAATAACATAATGGCCATCGTACACAATTTCTAAAGTGGATTAACAAGCAAATAAATAAGTACAAGCAAAGTCTACTGAATGCAAGGCTGACGAATGGGTGGCTGAACTTCCTGTCTATTGAGATAAATTACCTATAAGCTACATCTCAGTAGAAATTGGAGGTGGAAGTACTATGAGAGGCAATGGTAAAATTTTTCTCCCATTTCAGAAAAATTATGACAAGGGTTGAAAAATACCACGCCTCTAATGAGTTCTTTGTGAAGGTGATAAGCCAGCAACAGAATGCACTCTTGTAGTTCTTAATATTTACTACTAAGCTTCGCTCCTCATTTCAAGTCGTCTATTCAAGCACCTGCCAGGGTACAGGCTTAAGATATTTTTCTGCATCTTTTGGAAATAAACACACAGTGCTGTACAGCTACAGTGACCGCCAGAGTGCTTCTGAATCATATTCTCCCAGTTGCCAAACATCACATAACATAACAAGAACCATTTAACATTATTTGACTGCCTGAACAGGGACAGTTATTTATTTGACCAACATGGTTCATCCCAAGTCAGCAGAGGCGCCACAATGTAATCTGTATAATTAAAATTCGATCTATCAGAGAACAATAAAATTGTATTCTCTATAAGAATTAATGAAACCATTATTAGCATTGTTGACAATCTACGACCCCGTGTTGTAAATGTATATGCAGCAAACATAACACTTGTGTTGCTATGCTATGTGAGAGACAAAACACGTGTTGCTATGCTATTGTGAAGTGTTCAACCACTTCCTCATCTTGTTTAAATCTATGTTATATTTATATACACACAGTATTTTTTTAATTTAAATCTATGTAAAATATATAATTTAAATCTTCATTAACAGGTTATATGCAGTTTTCAGTACGAGTTCGTCAGGTGTTCTGGATGATACAACAGGATTTAACAATCTAGTAATTGGGGACATTTCATTTAAATTCATAATTTCAAAATTTAAATATCGTCGGGAATTTTAAAGTAGAGTCGTTTGTTTATTTTCCTGGCTTGTTTGGCTTAAAATTGACCACAGTAAAATTTTAATTATTTTTGTTAACATAATTTTTTTTACATTTTTCTTAAATTTTGAGTTTTGGGAATTTTAGTATCTTATTATATTTTTCCTGGTAAAGTGAGTAACTTCTTGTGTTGCAAGCTTCTCCAAGTTATGGGGTTTCTGGCACCGACACTGTGGTTGATCGCTTGCTTCATGACGTAGGTTACCGACACATATTGGTCAGCTGTCGCAGGGGGTTGCTTAGGGTATTGCGCTGCAAATGTAGTTCCACTGTTACGCACATTTTGTCCCCAATGGGCAACATGCATGTTTTTTTGTAACTGCTGTTTTTCAACTGTTTTAGTACCAATACCATACCTGCAAAGTCTTACGGCTGGAAAATTAGTCTTAAGAAAGTTACAGCCTATTGAAGTTAGCACGATTTGAACGCCCGCCAAAACGCGCCTCGGCCGGCCGATCCCCTCGTGACGTCACTAGCCAGGCACGAGTCAGTCCGCTCCGCGTATCCGATAGAGAATGTTTACTTAGCGCGCTTCGCTCTTGAAAATGGA
>PNEQ01005996.1:0-40191 GCA_003012365.1 Medauroidea extradentata
ACTGGTAATAGTAATCCCAGGGTGCATCTAACAATATTTATATTTGGTGATTTTCGCTCTTCTCTTCTCGTACCCACGACACTGAGGTAAGAGCTCGTAACTCTATCACTGAACTTTCAGCTAGCCGAGGACATACCGAATCCAGCAATATACGACGGGTGAATCAGAGGGCGCGTTTGTGCGAGCACGTGGTCAGCGTGGGTACACCGAGCACGTGGTATGTGTGTGAAGGAGAATAGTGCCACCACACTATCGACATGCTCATTAACACTGTCTATTTTCCTATCGACATTCTCATTAACACTGTCAATTTTCCTATCAACACTGTCTATTTTCTTGTCTACATTTTCGTTAACACTGTCTATTTTCTTGTCTACGTTTTCGTTAACACTGTCTATTTTCTTGTCTACGTTTTCGTTAACACTGTCTATTTTCTTGTCCACATTTTCGTTAACACTGTCTATTTTGGTATTTACACCACTAATTTGGCTACTTAGTCCCTCTATTAGTGCTCGCAAACCTTCTAACTCACTAGCCATTTTTCTTGTAAACATAAACTTATAACCTAAAATTTCCTACCTAATAAAAATTAACAACTTTGATTAAATATCTGAACATCTACACTTAATTTTAACATAATTTAAAACATTTAATTAATTTTAAATACTTGCCTCCATCCCACTTCTGACACCAGTGTTACAAGTTGCGGGTTAGGTACATTTGGGGATGGAGGTCTTTGATAAAATAAAGGAAATAAAGCTAACGTAGTTTATTTACAATTGTATATAGCCTACAAATATATCTATGTCTATAAAGATTTACCACAATAAATAACTACTATTTACATAAAGGGAAAAAAAATACATCTACATAAGTTCTCTGTATATAGAAAGGTTACTAGTCACACAATGGTGGACCCAATGAAAGTATACCGAAGAATCTTTCTGACCCAGAATCACCTTCTTCCTACTACTTTCTGCGGTCCCACTCGCTGGACACCCTTGAACAGTCGTCACAATCCAATACTTGTCACTATCACTTGAGATCACACTAGGCACCTGCCAGCAAAAACTCTCTCTCTCCTGCTGCAGCTCCCCCTTATATACCCCACCCTCCTTCTTCTCGAATTATTTCGGAGGGTCTCTGTTCTCCAACCTCCGGGAAAGATGTTGCTTCAAAGTCAAGCACCACCCCAAGAGATAAAGAGGGAACAAGATCATTCCAGATCACGATATTTTCCCTTGGTTACCAGATACTGGGTGCAGGTGGTTATCATGGAGTAATACAATCCATGCAGCACCCGAGGTGGTCTTTTAGGGCTGCCGCCACTACATTGTATTTCGCCGCCCTGCCCGACAGCCACGGCGCCGAGGAGTGGGTGGGAAGAGGGGGTGTCCTAGTTCACCACAATATCGTACTACACCGCCCAGCAAGACAGTCGCGGCTCGCAACAGTATTATGTGATAGATATGATATTGGGATGATTTGTGAAAATTAATGTATATTTCTTATTTTGGACTGGAGATGATGAGAGGAGAGACAGGATAGTCGCACACACATCTGGAAACATTTGGAGCTGTGTAGTAGTCAGCAGTGACAAAGTGACAGACGGCCCCTCCTGCTGCCTGCCCGGGGCCACCAGGGAGTGGGGCCAGGAGAGCTAACCAACGGCCACGTCTCCCAATCATTTAATTTAAATTTTAAGTATTTGTATATGTTTTGCAATAAGTATAGTTAATTATAGGAAAGAATGATGTCAAAATTAGATAAATGTAAACTGTGATTTTATGAAATAAAATCACCACGAAATATGGTCGTAATCGCCCGAATTCAGAGCAAGGCCGGAAAGCCGGTACTTGAAACAAAGCTCCTGATTGGCTGGAGGGAGCCGCGTCAAAAAATCGCCGTTTGGTGTGTGTGCCGGCGGTGGTGGAGAGAGAGCAACCCGGGACTCAGCCGCAGACAGACACGTGGGGTCTGTGTCCCGCGGGTTCATGTCTCGGTAGGCTGCCAGAAGTGCTTTACCAAGAGGCTTTATTATGCATGTAATCACATCCGATTGTCTGGCAAAGGCGACTGAGCGTCAGATGCTTTAATCATCGTCCATGGGCCGAGGAACCAGTTTGGTGGCCTGAGTGCGGTGCGGAAGGGCGTTGTTCGATTCCTGCCGCGAATAAGGGCGTTTACGATCGTGTGGAGTGGGGTGTCATAGAAATGTAATGTCACTTGTTTCACTAAGTAGTTTGAACCTATATGGATCCTTGAAAAATGAGTGTTGAGTGATTGGTCACTTATTGACATTGAATTGTAATCTGCAGTAAAGTAAAACCGCTGTGCTAGTCGGGGCAATTTGATTAAAACCTACCTGAACAAATTAATTAAAGAAATAATAAAATAACGTGCACTCGGCGGGCCGTTAGTAAAGGGGTAAGTCGCAGACTGCAAATCATTTGAGGGCCTTAGAGGCATTACATACGCCCGGCAGTCGCACTCGCTATTCAATAAGTATGAAATATGATAACAATTTCTGTCTTCAGAAAAACTAAGCATCACAATTAAAACGATTTTTTAACAAGATGGTCAGAACGACTTTACAATATCTGTTACAATTTTTTAAATTGATCCTCGTAAAAGCTATTTAAATGAAAATTCTGGGCCAAATTAATACACTCTGCAGACACAGCTACATATGGATTGTACATAAGTTTGTTTAATAATAGCACTGCTGGCGTAAAGAAACTGATGTTTTCAACTGAGTTGGATCATAAGCTGCCTATTTTAGAAATATCACTAGGCCTTGCCAGTTATGGTGTACACGAGGAACGTTGAGGTTTGTAAAAGGGTTCATACTTTGTTCATGGTTTACATGTAACACACCATATGCAATTTTAAAAATTCTATCTTCCAATGACCCAATTACAACTGGCAATGCTTTATAACTTTTGATCCAGCCATGGTGCCAGGGTGTAGTCAGACAGCAGCCTGACGCACAACTTATTCCATTAATGGCAACTTTGTATTTTGCTACATGCGTTATGTCTATGCAATATTATGCAGGTCCTACTGTACATATATTTAGAACAAACTCTCACCTGAAGTAAACACACACACTTGTTTCACCTGAAATTATAGTGAAGTCGACAAATAGGCTAAAGAAAAACCCAGATACACCGAAAACAATTTTTTAAATATTTTACTAGCATAAACAAACAAAAACTTTATATGTATGCATGATATTTGCAACAGAAATAAAGTCAGTGGCGCTATAAACACTTAAATGATTTGGCAAATGCCAAATACGGATGAACAGTACGTACACCCTATTCAGAAAAATACTAATGTAGATACAAAACCAAACGAGAGAATAAAAATTACATGAACACAGAACTTTCAATAAATTAACCATTTATTTGGATTATATTTTATCAGGATTCTCATGAAGTAAGGTATCTTCCGTGAAAGACTTACTGCAATAATTTAAATACAAAATTACAACATAAAAGCAGAGGAAAAAAATTATTTAACTCACAGATAAGTCTATCTAACCTTAAGAAAAATAAATAATGTCGGCAGCAATATGGTAATGACTTCAGAATAGAACTATTTGTGTAGGAAAGGTTTATTATGTAGAGATCCCAGTTTGAGGTATTTTGGTACGAATACATATTCAAAACTCTCGATGCGTTGTGTATAACTTTTAGACATTACAAAACGTACACGGTAGTAAGCACATCTGCAACAAACTTCGTAACGTATTTCTCGTAAAATTTAACTTAGAAAATGTCTGCCAACGAATTCCATAAAATAATTCATTAGGTAGGAAAGCGCTTGTGAAATATTTTGTAAGCATGTCCAAATAAATTAATAACTTTAATATGCAAAACATAATTTTGGCATACAGCATTTTCAACTTAATTGGTAATATAAGGGTTGCCACCCTTTCATAAAAGTATACTGAATTGTGGTCATGGATAATGAATAAAAATAGCAAGACATAACTCAGTCCTTTTAATAAATTTTTATAATTATTTACTTAAATATTAATTAACGAAAAAACTCACATGTTTGGCAGAAAAAATCCTATTATAAAGTGACAAATAAATGAAACAAAAATTAATTACTTCTACCTAATAATAGATACAGGAACAGAGATTACAAATGACAAGATAACACAGACAAAACACCTACAAAAAGCAGATAAACAAATATCACAATGACTGTGGATAAAAACGATGACAAACTAAATAGTGCTCTTGCGACAAAAAAAAATATCTACAAAATTCAAGAGCTACTGTAAAATTATGGAAATCATTAGTTTGACCCAACAAAAATTTTTCTCTGAAGACAAATATACATATTACGTTTACAAACTCATTATTTTAGGTCAATGAAATCTTCCTGAATCAATTTTCATACATTCTACCGAATTTCAGCTTTCAGAAACATAAGTTTGGTAGTTTGAAAACAAAGGTTTCAGTGGCATGTTTATACAAATTTGTGAAACTAGAGTTTTGAGTACCACTGTTTCGCCACCTTACGATGGTGGTAAATACTAAGAGTTGAAATATAACGTTTTGGGAAATGAAAGGTAATAAACATTAAGTAAGATTTACTATGTAACATTAAGTTAAATGTTAACTTAACCGTGGTGGATTAATATCATTTTGTATAAAACTCTTTGAAAGGTAATTATTAATAGGAGTGCCATTATAGTAAGATGTTCTTGAGCAATAAAGTTGAAATTTACACTGTTTTTGTTGTCCAAATTTCATGAGCATTTGTTTACTAAGACGAAATAAAACATTTTAGCGGTTAGACTCATAATTACCATACACAGATAAGTATGCAGGGTTTGTCTCTGAGTGGACGTGAGGGAGGTTTTGGGGGGAGGGGGTGGTTCACATTTTTATATTTAGAAAATCTTGTGGAGGGGGGATATATATTTGCAACTAGTAACCCTAACGTGTGACAGAATACATCAACAGTATCGTGCAACAATCGTTAACAGACACACATTACTTATACTTCAGTAGGATATAATAATTCCCAAATATTTTGTTTTCATTTATAATAAAAGGGAAAGGGGGTGATACATACCATATTACCTTCGCCATTTGTTTTCTGTTTACACCCCTGACCGTAAAATGTCACACACAAACAAGTTTGTTTATATATACATATATTTATTCACACATACATACACACACATATATATGCACATACGTATATGCATATAAATATATATATGCATATATATATATGGCGAGCACATCAGTCGATGGCGAGCACTCATCGCGTGCGGATGTGCTATCCTTCTGCTCCTGGTGTGTTGTTTCGTTTCTCGTAGTTACTGACGAGTATCGGTTTCTTTATGTGATTTTCCAATAGGCACATGCCTTCAGTTAGTCAGATATGTAGTAAACAGATTTACGGTAAGCAAAAATATGTAAATTGCTCAAGAGACTGCGGTGCGCGTCTACACGTACATTGTGTTCCGAGCGGCGGTGCAGAAGCACCGGAAGATAAATTTGTGTGTGAAAACTGTGATAAAATGGAGCCTATAAAGTTAGTTATTTATTCTGATAGTCCATCGAAAAAAGGCAGTACCGGCCCTAACTCAAAAGTGACAAATGAAAGCTCTGAAAATAAGATGAAAGATGCAGGAACTTCCATGGACAAGGCCATGATTAAGCTAACATCAGATTGTTTTGAAGAAAGTGTGAAATCAATGTTCTTAATATTAACGGAAAAATTTGACTTTCTTAGAAACACAGTCAGAGATCTGAAAGAAGAAAATGAGGCGCTACGTGTAATGGTTCAGACAAGTGAGTCAAAGTGTTGCGCCCAATTTTCTGTAAGAAATGAGGGACAAATTAAAGAAAAAAATAAATCATATAGTCAAGTCACTTCGAACAGCCCCAACTCGCCGATTGATGGCAGAGTCACTAGAACAACAACTCAAGGGAAGGACCGTCCAAGCGGCTCCGATACCAAGTTACAGCACGGCAACGCGCTCAGACAGCCGCCTGACATCAGCAAGTCTACGCAGCTGGCAATGTCTGCTGACGCCGATGGGTTCATCGAGGTACATCGCAGGCGGAAACTGTCAAAGGAAGAATCAGCATTCAGCAGGCCAGCCACGATGAAAAAGAAAATACAACTTGGGGTCTGTAACAACATGAACCTCAGAACAGTAACAAAAACAGTTCACCCCCGTACAAAAGCCATTTTTGTATCGCGTTTTGCTCTGAATGTAGAAGAAAATAATGATACAACATATATAAATAATGAATTGAAGGTCGCTATCCTTAAAGTAGCTAAATTAAAAACAAAATTTGACTCTTATTCGTCTTTCTATATGGCGGTTACTGAGGAAGATTATGAGCGAATTTTCAACACGGTTTTTTGGCCTTCTGGCTGTTTAATTAGCCCATTTACGGTAGGTTACAAAACGAACAATTGTTTAAGCGTAAGGATAACTCATAGCAGTCAGAACCTTCAGTACCTACCGTGAATCAACCCCAGGAGGCAATCGGAGGTGCTGCAAATTAGTTACGTACATTTTAAATGCCACAAGGTAAGGATGGTTTTCATCTGTATTATCAAAATGTAAGGGGTCTCCGAACTAAAGCAACAACCTTTTTTGAAAACATTAACAGTGTTAACCTATCAGTAATTTGCTTAACTAAAACTTGGTTTAATAGTAATTGTGTTAATTCTCATTATTTTCCTGATAAATATTATATATTTCATAAAGATAGAAATGCTGTAGCCACCGGCCTTTCTCGCAGAGGCGGGGTTCTCACTACAATTAATTCATTAAAATATCAGCACACCATTCAGAAATATGAATTTTTAATGGAAGATATTGAGGCAATATGGGTTGAAATATCAATATGTAATGCAAATAAACTTCTTATTGGGAATATTTATACACCACCACAACTACCTGTAGCAGATTTCAAAAAAATATTTTGATTTTATAGAGTCCAAACTATCTAGTTACATCAGATAATAATAGTGGGTGACTTTAATGTTCCTGGTGTAGATTGGAAGAATTTCCATACACAAAATATTGTAAATTTTTACAACAAGCAAAAAGGAAACTTACTTCTTGAAAAAACTAATCTTCTAAATTTAGAACAATTTAATTTTACCAAGCCATTTTCTGGATTGCTTGATCTTGTTTTCTCAAATATTTATTTTGACGAAGTTTTAAATTATGATGACCCTCTTGTTAATGAAGATGATTATCATCCTGCCTTAGCGTACTACAGTCATATTGGTCCTGTACATGCTAAGACATCCGACCAATCATATACTATTCGTAATTATTGTAAAGGTGACTATCTATCACTGTTCTTCACGGTTAAAAATTTTGATTGGAGCCCTATTTATAATATGAACAATGTTAACGACATGGTGGAGTACATTACACAAAATACACAAACAATTATAAATCAGTTCATACCAGTAACGAAATTTTAACAAAACAAGTATCCAGTGTGGTTTTCTAAAGAACTTATTAAATTATTAAAAAGTAAAGAACGTCTATTTAGATTATACAAAAAACACAAAACACTTCAGCATTACTCTCGTTTTTCTGAGATGCGAAAATTAGTAAAAGAAAAAATCAAAGCCGACAAAAGGAAATGGCAAGCTAGTATCAATGATAAATTGAAAAGTAATCCTGATAAATTTTGGAAATATATAAAAACAATGAAAGATGGTTACCGCAAGAGAATAACTTTAATATCAAACGGTGATTTGGTTCAGGATTCTGAACTTCTTGCCAATATGTTTGCTAAATACTTTGCAGAGGTGTACATCCAAGGAAGTGGCAGTACAAACAATCAAAGTGACAATCAGTTAAGTTATCTAAATCTATCAGTTCCTTATGTAACTGAAAATCTAGTCATGTGGGCTATCAAAAGACTTAAGAACACCAAAGCTACAGGAATTGATGGAATACTGAATTTCATCATTAAAGGATGTATTGACATATATACACTGATATTGACTCACATTTATAATTACAGTTTGGATTCAACTTCATATCCCAATCTGTGGAAAAAGGCAATAGTCTTACCTATTTTTAAAAAAGGTAATAAACAGATAGTAAGCAATTATAGACCAATATATTTGCTGTGTTGCTTTTCGAAAGTATTTGAAAAAATTTTTCACAGACATTTAAACTTTTATATCAAACAATCAGCACGGATTTCAAGTTGGTAAAACCACTTGCACAAATTTGTTTAATTTTGTAAATAATTTATATGGAAATGTTACATCTAGAAACCAAATTGATGTAATATACTTTGATTTAAAAAAAGCATTTGACACGTGTCAATACTCAATAATTTTGAATAAACTTTCTAATTTAGGTTTAAACACAACATATATTACATGGTTTGCTAACTATTTTTCAAATAGAATGTTGACGGTAAGACTTGAAACAAAGTTCTCCACTTCCTATCATGTTTCATCAAGTGTTCCACAAGGAGGTAATTTGTCGCCTCTACTTTTTAATATATTTATTGATGATAAAAGTCATGTTATAAAAAGTTCTAAGCCAGTCCTCTATGCTGATGATTTGAAATTATATAAGAACATTAATATAGGAGTGATTATATTGATCCACGGAATGACATTCTAGCAGTGTATAATTGGTGTTTAAATAACCAAATGTCTCTTAATTTAGAAAAAACTGTATGCATTTCGTTTACAAGGAAAACCAATATTATTACAAACAAATACTTCATTTTAAAACATGAAATTAAGCGAGTTGATTATATCCGTAATCTTGGAGTGATACTTGATTGCAAATTATACTTCCATCATCATGTGAACAACTTAATTAATAGCTCTGTGCGTATATTAGGTTTAATAAAATCAATTACATATCCTGCAACTACGCCGGACTCCTTGCTTTGTTTGTATTATTATTTAGTAAGATCAAAATTTTAATACTGTTCAGTAATTTGGAACTCTGTTACAGCAACAGATTCCAAGAGAATAGAAAAGTTACAATGCAATGTATTTAAAACTACATTTAACAGGTTTTCAGCTAATAATTCTAACTTTGACTACAATAGTGAGCTAAAAAAGTTCAAAACTCACATTTTAGAAACAAGACTTTCTATATATAATGCTTTATTTCTAATCAATTCATTTCTTTCATATCACTCATGTTCTGCCATTAGTAAATATATCTGTCTTAAGAGTTCCAAATTACAACCATAGAAGTAGTGGTACTTTTCGTACAACTAATAAAGAAATGGACCTAGTTAAACAATGTGTTCTAATGTATAATAAATCATTTAGTGAGTTTGATCCCTTCATTGAAAGGAAAATCACATTCCAAAATTTATCAAGACCATTATAAAAGTTGAATCTGTTTTTCTTCACAAACAGTTACACTAGGTCTAGGTTGGTTATAGATAATTATCAGGGTACATTGTCCCCCTTTTTTGTTAAAGTCTTTCCTCTTCCTGTGTTTTTTTTTGTGTTAGTATTGTCGGTCTATGTGTTTGTGTTACTGTTGCTTGTATAATAATCCCCTTTTTGTATGTCGTTTGAAATGTTTTGTGTTTTTTGTATGTCATTTGTAATGTTATATGTTTTTTGTATGTGTCACTCTGTTATTGGCCTCGGCTGTTGGGTGGCACAAAAAATCGGTATAATAAATAAAACACACACACACACACACATATATATATATATGCACACACATGCATAATACAGTAGTTGTATAATATATCAGCACCAACATGTTTGCGATAAAGAGCTAATTTTTTTAATTCCTTGGTACCTTTTTTTTACGACCCGTGTGTACCTAACTCTTCCACAAATGTACAATTATGTGGAAATAATGATTTGTATTAATGCTTCGGCCAATGTTAACATCGCAAATATGTACCTGTTATACAAATTAACGAAATTATACTTTAATATCCGACAACAAAATTCAAACATCATATATTAACAATCACCAAGAACCACGATCTTGTTTTCTTCATTATGTAAAATTTAGTTGATATATTAAATTATTCAAGGATGATCTCAAAATGAGTTAGTTGAACTGTAAACAGACAGAACAGAGAAGATTTCCCTTATTAAACATGTTCTCTTTTTGTGAACGAAAAAGATAATGGCGGAAACCAAACACATTTTGAATAGACGAAGGTCCGACGCACATACTATACAAACATTAACTCCACATTATTCTGTCCTGTCTAAAAAAGGAACTTGGGGCTATCGACGGCCTCTGTCACGCAAGACATATCTGCTAACAATGTCAAACTAACCTGCTAACAATTTCATAAACAAACCAATTAATGGAGTAATGTCACATTGAAATTTGTTATTTTACTAATCTTTATTTAACCCTTTCTATGTACATGGCCTCTAACATAGAAAGAAGTTCACAACAGTGCACATACATAAATAAACGTAGAAACTTTACAGATGAATGTGTTAGTATTAATTTGGCATTTCTATTTTATTTTTATAACTGCAGGAATGCTTTTGAAACGGAAAACACGTTTGTGTGCCTACATACATATTGTGTGTCTTATCTTCCACCATAATGTGCGCAAGTGTATAATTTGCAATTTTGTTGTAATATATAATTCGAACTGTGTCTACGCACGATTTAATGTAAATTAAATCCAAGCAAAATCAGTGTGTATTCGTGATGTTACTTATAAAATTAACCTGCGTCATACAGCAAATAACTTCCGTTCAGACAAACGCAAGTTCGTCCGTCACAGAAGCTCTCTTGTCAATATTCTTCAACTTATTACTGTAAAACCTTCTTTTTTTAGCTCTAGATGGTGGAGGCTTCGATTTACAACCCATCGCACAACACAAGTTTTACGAACTCTGTAAACTTCCTTTTCATATGCATTCACAGCCAAGCGAAGCTACCACAGTAAAATCATATTATGACATTTGTGTATGCTATCAATATTGTGCGACACTTGCAGCTCCTACCCAGCATGAGATAAGCATGTAATAGGAGTACGCGCAAACGGCACAGCCTGCTCGCCTCGCCTTCCCGGCCGGATGAGAAGTAGCGGAGGAACTGGACGCGACATGCGAGAGAGACAGAGTACCACGTCTGGAGTCGTGTAGAGCAGAGTAATGCATGATTATCTAAATTTCAGCTCCTACATCTATAATTATCAATGCATTGTTCTAAAAAAAATTCTACATTCAAGTACATGATCAGACCACATTGCATGAATATTTTTGAAACTAGATATGTATGAAAACTTCTCTAATATTAATTGTAAATTGTTTGATTTCAGGCACCTCTATACCAAAAAATTTATTATAATTTGTTGAGATTGTCTTGACCTAACTAATAGGGTTCAGTCAGTAAAGGTTAACCCCAGGAAAACATTAACTGGCAGTCAGCATTAAAAAATTATGTCACTTACAGTTGAATTTAGTTCATATTTTAGTAAAAAAATAAAAAAATAAATAAAATAAAATAAAAAAAGGTGCTTATAACAATTTGTATTGGAAGACTAACAATCCAATTATTTTGTTCTTGGTGTTAAAATGACGATCGATGTGTGCTGTTTCCAACTCCAAATTCCCAAATTCGTATTTGTGTCGTATCTGTCAAATTCTTATGATTTGTGACATGCCTGACGCCAAGTTTTATAAGGGGCTTTTCGCCTTAATGAGTACGAGCAGCACCGGGACCTTTTCTTCTGTAAAATCTTTTCTTTTCCACTCGTATGCGTAGGCCGCTATGTGCAATTTATCCTCTTAGAATTTAACACCGCATGTGAAAGAACAATGTGTGCAGTTTTTTTCTTTTGAACTTGAAATCCTTGTGAACATCTCCTGCGTTTTAATACTGACTTTTTTATCCAGTAAACCAGGTTCACCTTGATGTGATCAAAGTTTATAGGATGTCCCTAACATAAAACAAAATTTAAATAATCTGGGAGAAAACTTGTAAATCATATCCAAACGTTAGGCCAGGACTGACTGACACGTAACACATGCTGCAACAACAACCCAA
Organism: Medauroidea extradentata; assembly: GCA_003012365.1. Taxonomy (NCBI): domain Eukaryota; kingdom Metazoa; phylum Arthropoda; class Insecta; order Phasmatodea; family Phasmatidae; genus Medauroidea; species Medauroidea extradentata. The sequence continues at coordinate 12,041 of PNEQ01005996.1, forward strand.
ACTGAAATGTTGTAAACTAATTTTAATACATGATCCTGCTTCAATGTCACAGATTTTGTTCAAAATTTTTTCTTGCATAGGCCTACATGATAAGTGTGTCTGTGAATTATTTTATTTTTTTTATAATAAAAAATGAGTGAAGGAGAAATTCTCAAAAATTTAAGTTTTGGAGCAAATGCTGTATACAGACGACCTGCACTTGTACACTTAAATTTCTATAAAACCCACAATTTTCATGATATCTGGCTCATTCATATTGTAAATCAATGCTAATTTTTCATACATTGTAAGTGTAGACAGAGAAGTAACTTAGTCCTTAAAAAAATGTTCCAATGAGCATGCAAGACAAACTTAAGCTATTTTGCACCTTCGAATGCTCAGTACCATTCACTTAAAAACTACAAAAAAAAAACATATATTAAAATTTATTTTTATACACACATTAACATAACTACATATACAGTCGACTCCCGGCTAAACGGATGCGGCTTAACCTGGCCACTTTTATTAATTTTTTTTTTTGTAATTGCAGTAACTTGTGATATGACTAACATAAATGTCATTATTCATGACATAAAATGCTGCAAAAAATAATTTGTATGGTTCACTAAATATCTGACATATACACTTCTTGGGACCGATTAAATATCATCACTTGCGTTTTGCACCGACGCAGCGCAACGCAAGGAAATCTGCTCTGCACCTGCACCTCGAGTCGTAGTTGGAATTAAATATACTCAAAAACGCAAGATTAAAGGGGCGCAGCCTATTTTGGCTCGGCGCAACTGCCTCCCCTCTCCAACTTATACAAGCCAATCAGAAAATTTTTAACATCATCCTCACTGCCACTTGAACGGCAAAAGCTGTCTGCACACCCGCGTGCTTACATGCAGATATAGCTTCCATGTAGCAGTGAACATTTCTCGTGCTAAAAGTAATGTTTTGGTTAAATTTTTCGTAACCTCAAATTTTGTAGCCTTCTCGTGATTAAACAAGGATGTAAGAAGTATAGGTTCATATCAAGTTATGAAGGAAAATTGTTACTAAGTTTTCATTACAAGAGTATATGTCGTAGTTATGTTTTGAAGTGTGAAAGTAAATTTCCATAATGTCGTGGTTCTTTCAGTGTTGTGGATGCGTGTGTTCATTTTTGTGTTCGTGAATAATTAAGTGCTTTATTTATGGAGAGTAGCATTTTTGTAATACAATTGGAACACATCAGAGTGGTTTTCGTCTGTAACCAGCTTTTACATACATTTATGTTGCTAATGGAAAATAAAGTGCCTAAAGTGATAAGACGTGAGAGCAAAAACTATGTATACATGTTATATTTGTACTGATATTAATTTGAGTGGCCTAGTTTTGAAATTGACGTAAGTTATTTTAACTTGTGTGACATGGTATTTGTGAGTGTAGGCCTACTACCTAATGGTCTATTCATGTGGCATTCGTCTTTCAGTGAGTCGTAAATCGTGATATGTTGATCATTTGTAAATAATTCATTGCTAATGTAAAGAAAGATGTGATGTTGAAACACCCCATCCAAACAAGGAAAACAGAGAGGTAATGTCACTGTTCTAAGCAATTAGCCAAACGGGTACTTGCAAAACATATTCGCTATTTATTTACATTATCATTTGCATAAAAGTTTTAAGCAAAGTTTTTAACGGTACAAATAACCTCGTCACAAATGCAACTCTATTTTCTCGTCGTGTGCCACGGAAAAATACCCTTAAAATAAATTCCGGGGAAAGGATAAATCGTTGCCCATTTTTTATTGCTTCTTTAGTAAAAAAACATTTCAGTTTCCTGTACTTCGTAACTATAAAAAGCTGAAATCGTGAAATGTGTACACGAAAACGTAAATAATTAAAGTTCATAGAACACTGGATACAGATTAAGATATTCAACTTTTATGTTAATTCACTTTCACACAACCGAAAATTTTCCAATGTGCATGCGCGAAAGCGCAGATATACTTGCGTCAAGCCATTTGCTAGTTGCAGATTTTCAGGCACTTTGCCCCATCACGTGACCACTTGCACCTGCGTATTCGTATATTTAATACCAAAGCAGCGCAGGTGCAAATTTTGTGCTGCACCTCTCAAAAGTGATATTTAATCGCCCCCCTTGAGAATGTAACACTAAATATTTTAAAAATACAACCTTGTAGGCCACATGTGTACATATTCGGCGCACCCTTGCAAACTAAGCTCAAGGGTGGCGATCCTATTACACGGCACAGCACGCTACGACTTGTTTTTGTGTAAGTAGTTTCAAGGCATTGCATAGTTGAGCCGCACTGTATTTATTTCAGTCTTATAGTGCGAGTTTTAGCAGTGAATGCAGTAGTAATGTCTGATAATAAACGCAAACGAGTAGTGCTTGATACTGAACAAAAACTTGGTGTAAAGCAGCTGTCCCAAGAATACGGCATTGGTAAACAAATTGTTCGTGATTTAAGAAAGAAAAAAGATGAACTAAGTTTTGCATCGACATCTGACTCTTCAAGCGGTTTGCAGAAAAGAAAAATCATGAAACAGGCTACCTATCAAGATCTTTACAAGGCAATGGTAGAATGGTTCAACCAACAACAGACTCAATGGACTCCAGTATATGGGCCTTTTCGCATCACACAAGCTAAGTTCTTTTTTGATACTCTCGGACTGGAAGGGGAATTTGATGCATCATCACGATGGCTAACGAGATTCAAAAATCGACATGGAATTCGAGAGATTAGCATTCAAGGTGAAAAGTTAAGTGGGGATAAATAAGCTGCAGATGGCTATTGCGGCATTACACTTGCATCGGAGAGTGAACGGAGTGATCCCGGTCATAAGACTAGTAAAGAAAGACTGACAGTTATGGGCTCCTCAAACGCTTCGGGAACACACAAGCTGAAACTAGCCGTCATCGAAAAGGCAAAAAAACTACAATCATTTACCGGCACAAGAGCTGACATGATGAACATGCCGTCAGCTATTTCAACCAGAAGGGTGCATAGATGGATAGAACCATTTTCAAAGAGTGGTTCGACAAGAACTTTGTACCATAAGTTCATGCATTTCTATGAAGCAAAGGGTTACCAGAGAAAGCCGTACTTCTGCTAGATAATGCCCCCTCCCACCCAAGTGCAACCATATTAAAATCAAAAGACTGCGGAATATTAAAAGCAGAAGTATAAATATCTTAAATTATTTTAAGATCGGCAGAGAATTTTTTATAACCCATTTAAAAAACACAAAATAAATGTTAGCAAGTTATTTCACTTTAGTAAAAAAATATCAAACAGCTGTGAAACTTTTACCAGGCACAAAACTTTGTACAACCTGCAGGAAATTAGTAGTGTCTGCAGGTAGCAACAGCAATAGTGTTTCAGACAGTGACTGTGAGCCAGGTGCCCCTTTACACATCCTTGAAAAGCTGACTGAAAGTTGTAAACTAATTGGTTCTTTTCAGAAAGAGTTACCAAATGGAAGCAAAAGGAAAGACGGCATACTTAAGAATAATAAGGCGCATACTTAAGAAGTAAGGCTCAGCATTTGTCAGCTACTTTTACAGAAATAGCAGGAAAAGTTTTTCACATTAAAGCATCTGTTAACAATGCCAGAGATTCAAACATACAATGCAGTGATTGCAGTAACCTCACAGATAAAGTGAAAAGTTTTTAACCAGTGAAATTAACGAAAAACTTAAAATACTGACAGTTATCTCGCAGTCTTAGAGCATTCTACAAACATTTTTTTTACACAAATGAATATTTCGCCAAAAAGGCCAGAAATGTACTAGAGAATTACGGGGATTTAGGTAGTGAAGGCAAAATGAAAGGTCATTGTCTAAGTGAAGATGAAGTAACAACTGTGAAAGATTTCTACTATGACGACGAGATAAGTAGAATTTCCTCCAACCCCAAGTGAACATACAAAAAGAGAACTGCAAATAAAAATTCTAAATTTGCACAATTTAAAAGATGTTTATTTGTCTTTTAAAGAACAAAACCCAGATGACAAAATTGGTTTTACAAAATTTTGCCAATTGCATCCAAAAGAATGTGTCACTGTAAGCAGTCGTGGCATTCATTCAGTGAGTGTGTGCACTTATCACCAAAATGTGAAATTAATGATGCAAAACAAACGTTTAAACATATCAAATCAAGACCTCCTGCACAAATTGGTATGGACGTACAATCAGAAGAAGGCACAGAGGATATTTTAGTCACCGCGCACGCCTGAAACTGTCGGTTAAGACACACCACATTTTCTTTTCAATTCTCTTAGTTGTATTTGTAAATTATATTCCGATTACTTTTACCAAGGCAGGCCCTACTCAAGCACATGAGTATAAATTTAGTACAGTATAACAATGTCGCTAGGTACGGCTAAGGAAAATAATTTGCAAAATTATTATATATTTCAGAGACGTGGCTGTTGCCATTGTACGTAATATTGCAGTAAAGTAGAAAGTAATGTAAATGGTTAAATATTTCATATAATTATGAAAAAAAGTATTTTGCATATTGATACAGAAAACACACAAAATATGCATTAGTTACGTCTACAAAGTTTATGTTAATTGTAAATTTGAGAAGAAAATCCGTTAAGGGCCGGCTCGATCCATGGGTTCAGTGTGGGAGAGATATGGATTTCAATGTAAAATTGAAAGTCACTTTATGCATTCAGTTTTCACGGTTTAACTTTCAAACAAGAACTGTAATGTAGATTTTGAAGACAACTAACTCGGTATAAGACGAAAAAACTATTTTCGTTATAAAAAATGCATTAAATTTATAGTTTAAATATTAAATAGTGAAATTCATTACGATTAAACACACAAACAATTCAGTGGTAGTGTAACTGTATCTCATCTAGGAAAAACGTGAGAAATTTTTGTGTAAATAAAACATTAGCGGAATAATGGGTCATGAACTAAGTAGTGTGGGGGGAGCGGGGAAGTAGAGCATGCCAGCGTAGTTGCCACGTCTTCTATCATCCTAAGGAGTGACCTTGAGCAGTATCTGCATGGACTCGTCTGTAATCCTAGCTACGCTACAAGGAAGTTGGCGGACATGTGTGAATGTTGTTGTCCTTGCAATGTGTATCAGAAAATGATACACAATGCAAGAGTGAAATGTAAAAACAAACTATTGCATTATATAGCAAACGGATGTCTGTCAAATGGAAAATACAGAATGTTCATGTAGCTAAATTTGTCAGGCATGTAGCGTGCTTTTATGTTTGGATGTATGCACTGTGATAGAATTTCACCATGTCTTCAGGTAGATAAGCGTGTAACAGTTGTGGGTTTTACTATACATCAGAGATAGAATAGGCTTAACTGCGCAGTTCTATAGGATCTATATCTGAAATAAGTAGTGTGTTGATGTACCAAATGATTAGTAATTTTATTGCTTTTGTGTAAGACAGCAAATGCATTTATAAAGTAAATGATGTTAATAATTATATCTATAATAAGCTTTGGTTTCATCAGCGAGGTTTTGAATTATGTTAACTGTAATTCTCATGACACTCCAAATTGTCGTAAGAGTGACGTAAATTTTATACTCAAGACATTTTCATTCCGTACGTCTATTTTTCACTAAGGGTACGTTTTAAAATACCCGTATAAGACATATACACATATATTCATCCATCGCTGTATATTTTTCCGCCTGGTATAAGAAGAAAAAGGTACACGTATAAAAGACTCGTGGCTATCATTTAGCTTGTTTGGTTTTCAGGTATGCAATAACCGACTTTAGAATTACTTTAATCGACTAAGAAATTACTTAAATGAACTCCACAGCCATTTACTGGACAAATAAGATAAGTTTATTGTAATATTTACTCTACGTTTTGTACATAAATAGCAAAAAGTTCTTTCTAGACACAAGTTAACATTACCTGAAACTGTGACCTTTGCAAAACGTATTCTATAAGATTTACGTATCAATATTTTAAAAATATTCAATATATTACATTTATATGTCTCAACTGAAATACAAACATTTTTGACTAATGCGAAAAGGCAGACCTAAAGGTAAGGAAGTTTTTCCTGGTATCTTTAATTTTAAAGTTCAATGTTTAAGTAATTTTTTTCTTACACCAAATTGTTCATTTATGAGCTTGAAAATTATTACGTTTTTCCCCGTACATGTTCAAAAATAATTTGTTAGAGCACTTATAGGCCTATCAAGAACAAATTTTATTTGAAACCAAAATATCTCCGGTTGCAGTGGTGGCTTAGTAGTTTGTGACCATGGTATCTCTGACGTATAATAATAATAATAATAATAATAATAGATCCTTGCAAATGGGCTATCGCCCGGTGGCAAGTCCACATCCTCCCACTCACTCTCCCTCCAGACCCCTTCTGAACTGCCCCACTCTCTCAACCCTCACCAGCTCCTCCCTCAGCACATTTCACTCCCTCAACGACCTGACCATCATAGACTACCTACCCCTCTCCGTCCTCCTCCAAACTCTCTGAAGCTTCTCACTGTTGTTCCCTCTTCCTCTGTAATTACTTCTGATCAAATGAGCACCCAACCCTCCCCATCCCCCACACCTCTCACCACCTTGAACAACTTAACAAGCCTCTTTACTCTTAGCCTGTCTCTCAAAGTACTCAAGCCCATTTCCTTCATCATCACTAATGGCCTGCAGTTTCCCTCATCCTCACCTTCCTGCCCTTGCCTTCTCCACCTGCCCTTCACCCATCTTGCTGCCCTCCTCTGAACCTTCTCCAGCTCCTGCACCTCTCCTGCATTGTAAGGATCCCACTCCGCTGCTGCATATTCTAGCATAGGATGTACCATCGTGATGTGTGCTTTCTCTTTCACTCCACCACTGGCCCCATTCAGGACCCTTCCCAGGGCCCTTCTTCCCTTAGAAACCCCTTTTCTAACTGTCCCTTCCATCCAAGGTCTTCCTGTAATACCACTCCCAAGTACTTGTGTTCCTTCACCTCTCCTGTCTCCTGCTCTCCCCATCTGTACCCGACCTTGCTCTTTACCTTCTTCCTAGTAAATGTCACCATCTTCGTCTTTTTTACATTAATCTTCATTTTATTAGCTGCTGAAGATTAATGCAACAACATATAAATTGGAGTCTGTTATATCAGATACTTTTAATGAAAAAAATCAGTTGGTATATTCTGTGACCTGTCAAAAGTTTTTGATTGTGTCAATCATAGAATTCTTCTGGACAAACTTGAACATTATGATATAAGAAATACATTTCTAAATTTGATATAATCATACCTTGATCTAAGAGAACAAAGAGTTGAAATTACATAATAATCCAATGACTGCAACTAGTTCTAAATGTAGTATTGAAATAATAATAATAAAAACAAAATTAAGTGCCATGTCTGAAATACATGGGTAACTTTGTTAACCGGCAGACCAATATCGGCGGCCACATAGTGAGAAACATTTTTTAACACTAAAGTGGTTGTTCTATGTCATTAAACAGCACCTCTGTCCCTCTATCCTAGTATTATGTCATTAAAAATAAATGTGTAGTTATTCATAATTGATGCTCAGAGTTGTTAAATTGCTTTCACATAAATTACTATCATAAAAATGTACAGGTATTGCATCACTATACCAAACAAACACTACTTACCACTTAAGAAAATTTGAAGTATAAAAATAAGGAATAACTTTTATTTTTGTAACAGCTAGTTCATTCTGGTTTGTATGCAGGTTGTTCACGGTTGATTGAGCAAGTTTGTGGATTCTGATGTTATCACTTGGTTTAGTTATTTTAATGCTAAACAGTATTAAAATGAGCGAATTAATAAAATATTTGCATTCCTAATTTTTTATCTTACAGATTCGCTTGAGTAGAGCATAAACAAAACAAACTATGGCAATGTTAATTTTACATATAGACTAAGGATACATAGCAATATAGGCCTATATACAACTAGAACCTGAGCGATGCTTTAAATAGTGTTCAATCAACCATGGACAGTCGTTAATGGTAAACATGTATAATTCTTAATGTCAGTATCCCATTTTTTTGTTTAACGGCGGAAATAGTATAGCCACTTCTTGTTATAACAAAATATCAATAATCTTGGACGTCAACGTGGACTCATTTGTATGGGAACAGAAATTTAAATCCTAGTTACGTTTTCTTCAAACTCCTTACAATGGAACATGATCATTCATTAAAATATACATACATTTGGTGGATTGGAGTTAAGGGGGTGGGAAATGGTCTTCGCTGTCAGTGGATTTTCAAATGTTCTGCCTGCTTTCGTGAATACACCATACATAATGAAGAAACTGGCTATAACGATCTTAACAGTGCAAGTACCTGGACTGCAGTTACCTCGGGTGTAGGTTTTTCTCAATTGGAGAGTGTACTTGCGACATTAGATGTTTAGGCAATGAGCAACAGCACTTACGTAAAAAATGAAGCAGCAACTGATTTGGTTTGTATTACATCACGTGTTGATACTATACGAGATATATTTTTAAAACGTTTGTTATGTTTGCAGGTTTGGCAGCAACATCTAATATGTCAATATCTGAAGTTGGTGTTGAAAAATAACGCAAAACAATAGAAAAAGGAAATTTTTAAGCAGACAGCATCCCATTTATCTCTCTAATTGTGGATGGTGGATGAGGCAGAATAAGTTACGGACACAATTACAGTGCTGCTTCTGCTGTGGCAAGTATAACTTACGTACAGTCAACGAATTGGAATATGTTGCCCAATGGCTTGTATACAAATTTAGTCACACTGACAATACTAACTAACATTCAGTTGTGTACAATTTCTCCAGTCACCTGCAAAATGAAAATATCTAACAATGTTTAACACCTATATCAGTATATATACCTGTGCGAGTCACATGTATATGATTTTCCTCTTGTCACTTAAATGTGTAAAGACAATGTCAGCTATTTATATAATTCCCAAATGTCAGCTATTTACATAATTCCCATTGATTACTATACATTTGTTGCACAAAGCAAGTCTAATGCGACTAACTATACCATGATCAATGTGCATAATGAAATAAATTGTAAATATAAATTTTGGCAATAATTTAATACAGCGCGCTTGATGATTGAGCACCCACAAAAAAATAGAAGTAAGAGCTTAAAAGCACAATATCTACAAAAAATGAAAAATTTCATTTTTTATAATTTTTAATATGATAATATCTAGGTATCTATAGTAGCTGAATTTAAAAAAACTTACATTTTCACATGAAAATAATTTAAACATTAGTAAATCTCTCATGCAGAGATTTTCTGATACTAAAATTATTTTTAAATCAAAACGTAAGTATTTTTTTAATTTGATTACTATAGAGGCCTACATACTGATGTCCATCAGGTCTTCGCCCCTAACATTATTTAGCCAGATGTGACTCCCGTCATGTAGGCCTATATAGTTATGTAGTGTGCCAAGGTCGAATGAAACATAACCTTTGTGCGACGTACCTTTTGACTTGCTGAGATGAAGTTGTTTTTAAAGTGTCAAATAATTAATTTAGTCTCAACCTGTGCCTCAAGTTGCCTGTGTTATTTTCCACTGAAGCTTTATTGCTTTCAGGTAAGAGTGTGTTTTGTTTACATTTGCTGCGTTATACGATACGTTGCTACTTGCAACACCAACGTTACAGTTTAAAGAAAAAAGGTTGTGGTTAGGGTATAAGGGATTAATTATCATTGTTTAGCATTTAATCTCCATTCTTTTACTGTTGAATTATAATTGCAACGAGTCATCAAGTACAGTAGAAGTGGCAAGCCTGGGGCGAGAGAACCAGGGAATCACCGAACTATGATGAGAGAAACGGGGAATCACGGGACTGAGGGAGATGGATTGAGGTGGTAGCGTCGAGGAGAGAGGTACGTCGTTGGTTGCTTGTACTTCGGTCAGTAGGCGTGTGGGACGCCTTTAAGAGCTCACATAAGAGTGTACTGACCAAGAAATAAAACTGTTTAGATTTCTGCGAGTGACTTCAGGGTTAGAGCCACTCAGGCGACGTCACACCCTGAGAAAGAGACTAGCCGGGTCTCCATGCCCGTAATCCATGGAGTGGCGCCCTAAACCATGACCGTCTAATATATCTCTCGTTAACCCTGGTAACAATACTATCCTGTTAAAAATTATAAAAGTGAAAGTTTTCCATTTCTGTAAATTTTGTGGTTTCAAGCCAGTATCTTTCTAAAAACCGTTTTTAATTTTTCACTCGAAAGTAAAGCATACTTCCACATACTGCTATATAACTAAACGTCCGCTGATAAAATATCTACTCGGGAAAATAATCTCATCAAATTTTGATGAGTAGTTCAGATTTTATTGACAACTGAATATTTCATTCGTCCGCTCGACACCGTACCTTTCCATATCCTGTAACTGCAACATTATACTCTAAACCAAAGAATTTATTTCTTATATTTGCACAAATAACTCAACTGCAAGTATTTTCTTTCTTCTTCTGGCTGAATGGTACGTTAGCTTGTATTCAGCCATCACTGTCACTTGATTGTGCAAGTGTGATGGCTTACTGTATCACAGACTGCAGACTACTTCAACAGCATAAAGTGCAGGCATAGGTTGCGCTTCGTTTGCTGGTTGCCGACCAAACAAGATTTAAGTTTGTACACAAATTGTTAATTTGTTTAAAATGTTATTTCCTTTTTGTTATATTTATGAAGTCTGAATTTATCTTAATTCCAAAATTTTTGATTTAGTTTTTTTTGTTGAATTTAATGCATACTTTTGAGTCGTTATGAAAGTAGTTTCTAGTTATAAATTAAAATGTTTTTAGACTTACTTTGTTTCAGGCCGTGATATTAGGAGAGAAGGCAGGTAAATTGTTTCTTGGAGCTAGGAATAAATACTGCTATACTTGTGACAGTAGTGACTCAACAGACTCTATTAAAAGGCCACGCACATGTTACAAAACTGAGGTTATAATAAACTATTAACTACATTGGAATAGGACATAATCTTAAGCGGCTCCCTACCCAAATTAGTGCATGAAGGTTTTCTTGAATGCCTCACAGAAAAAGCTCCTCGACTCATTACAAATGAAACAACAAATTCAGCTGAGTTTTACATAAATCTTCTGGTCATATTTAATGCTGGAAATAGGATCAATTTTTTCGCATTGGGAATCATTTCAAAGAAGTAGTTAACATCAGTCGACTGCAACTCTTTGCGTGGTCATTCATGAGTACTGAGTCCATTCAAGACCCTGAATAGTCAGAGTCTAGGATAGACTCACAAGATGCTGATCAAGCGTAAAATACAGCCCCGTGAAGCAGTCACATGGCGTCTAGACTTGACTGCCCAAGCTAGAAACAAACCAAAAGACATAAATGTGTTAGCTGCTCCAGATGACTATGGACCAAATGTATTGGAACCTGAAGATACAGAGGCCCTACAGCAAACATGCAAGCTTTTTATTTAATTGTTGCAAGTTATTGTACAAGAATGAGACTGAATTGCTGTGCAAATAGTTGCACAATAAAGTCGAAAATGGCACGGTATACGACAAGGTCGTTTAACTTCAAGAAATTCTTGAGTGGCTTGCCAGCAGAAAGATTCCATGCATTGTAATTTTTTCAAGCTATTACTGTACAAACCTAATAAGTTATTGTAACACTATGGCTTTGGAGTATAGCATTCTTAATGAATACACCGCTATTAAGAGCTTCTAGGTAGACATAGTTTTGAATGTCGAAAGGTGTGACGCATTAATTAATTTGGTACGTGGTCACTTTGGTGTAAGTCCAGATGGTTTGGTTAGAGAGGAAAATGCTCTGGTTGAAGTGAAATGTGCTCCTGGTAAGTCACCAGGTCTAACGAAAAATGCTAGACAGAAAAAGAACTTCTTGGAGATGACATCCATCAACACATTAAGAGTTAAAAAGACGCACCCATTCTTTTATCAAATGCAAGGAGCACTGAACATAGCTGAGCCCAAATTCTACTACCTACTTAGTAATGGTGGCAGATAAACTGAAAAGTCTTCCTACAGAAAAAAATATTAAGTAATTAAACATTTTGAAGGCAGGAAATCATTCTAAAACTGGAGCGATTTTATATGCATTGCATGTTGGCAGAAATTGCAGAATCTACTTTCCCCGTTCGGAATACAATTCATGTACCTGCATACATAACTGTAGTATAGAAGTCAGCGGCTCTTAAAAATGAAGAATAAAGCAGAATGAGTTCTACATTTAGGCAGTGTGCATCATGTGATTATACTTATCTCGAAATAAATAAGGAAACATGTTTACATTAAGTTGTTTTGTATACCTATATTTTGTCACTATGCTTCTGAAATTCTGTGAAATGCAAGTACAGTCATTATTGTATTAGTAGACCTGTATGGATTTGTGCACTTGTATAATTTAACTGGAATAACTGGAGATATCTCATTTTAAATGATTCTGTATTTCTGTGTGTTTATTTCAAGACAGTCCGATGTTTGATTTCTTTGCTGTGGTTTTATATGCAGCAAGGCTTCTAAGAAAAGGAAAAAAAAGTGGAATGATTTCCACTTGCCAGTGCATGCATTTTCGTTATGTAAGGAAACATATTCAAATTAAGTTCTTTGTGTATATTTGACCAATTTCTTAAATTTTTTGAGCTTGCAAGAACAGTGCAAGTTAAGATAATTGTAATTATTGCATTAGTAGGCCTATATGAATTTGTGCACGTGTACGATTTTAATCTAAACATTAATTTGTCTAATGATTGCCATGCTCGATCAACACTGTTTTCTATGTATATTGTAAATATATTTTATGCATATTTTGTTTCCAATATGAGTGTGTTTGTTACACCTGAAATTCTGTGCATATAGTATGATGTCGTGAAAACAGACATTTTTATTTGTAATATTTTAAATTGCATTACATTCTACTAAGTTAGTTACATACATCTATCTCCTTGTCGCAATGGCATTTCAAAATACCATATCGCAAACTAAAACAAGAAGTTACCAGCATAACTGATAAGCCTACTTTCCTCAATGTGGGTGCAATTTAACTTTGAAGGTTAAATTTGTTTACATAATCTAAAAATATTTAAATGATAATATTGATTTAGATATATGATACACTGTATGTACTAACGGTAAGTCGGCTTGCTAAGTAATGTGCTAGTAACCAGTTTAATATATTAAGGAGAAATATTTCTGAGATGTCTTTCTAACATAGAGATAAATAAATATAGCAGTTATTTTCAAAATATTGCAGATGAATGAATGAAATACACAAAAGTCAAGTCAGGTTTGCATGCAGTATATTCGTACAGAGTTAAATGAAATTCTGAGAAAATATATCCTTAGATATGTATTACTATGCTAAAATATATAAAGACGACTGTCATTCTGAGAATATGAAGACAAGATGAACGGCATGCACAATATTTAAGTCAGATATGTATGTAGTATACGTGTACCAAGTTAGGTGAAATTCTGAAAAATATTTCCTACAATATACAATATTATGCTAAAAATATAAAAATTACCGCCATTTTTAAAAATGAACAAAATACACAATATTCAAGGCAGCATTGTATGCAGAGGCATTATTTCCGGTTTTTCTGGGTGGGGGAGGGCAAGATTTTGTTTTCCGGCAACAGTGACCTTGTTGCATCTTTTTCATTAATTAAGCAGGTATAAATTAGATACTTTAATAATAAAACTTCAGTTTTATGTGCTTAAGTTAGCATTATTTAAATTTAAAAATACATTTATACACTTAAGGCATTTGCCCCCCCCCGTGTACCCAAATGACGCCCCTGAGTATATGCGTATGTACCAAATTTGGTAAAATTCTGAAAAATATTTCCTAAGATATGTGATACTATGCTAAAAATATAAATGCCTGCCAACTTGAAAATTAGCACACAGAATGAACAAAATAGACAATATTCAAGTCAGACAAATTTCATGAAATTCTAAACTATGGTTCTTTAGATATCTAGCTTTATCGAAAAGTGTTAAAATGGCCGCCATTTTGTAAATATGAACATGGCATAAAATAGTCAGATCAGATTACAAAGAACAATATGTGTACAAAGTTTGATGAAATTCTGTCCACTGATTCAAAAGTTTTTAGGGGACACACACAAGGGCGGGCGGACGGACACACACACATATGTACACACAGGCACAGACAGAAGGATGATTTCTTAAGTCTACTTTTACCTTCAGAAAGTAGGCTAACAAGAAGTTATTGATATACTTTTTAAGCCTGTTTTTATCATATTTATATAAAAGTAAATTATAAGAATTACTGGAAGGCATATATAGGTTTTGTTTACAATTACTGGAGGTATTTTCTGTCTTAAATAATTTATTTTCAAAGTTTTTGTTATCTTTACAAACGAGGGACAGTAGTGGACTATTTTGTTCAGTAATGTACTACAGATGTATACTGGCAGAGTGCCAAATTTAGTTTAAATCGATCAAATAGTTTCATATAAATTACCCTAAACCCAAAATACTTAAAATTGCCGTCAATTTTAAATTCAAAAACAAAAATCACTATATTAATGTAATTTTAATGTAGATTGCCGTAACACTTATTAAAAATAAAATTTTACGGGAATTGGTTTTAGAACTACAGCATCAAATATCTAACAAATCTTAATCATACTGTCTTTTAAATAGGTGGATTTATAATGAATGTTTCCGAGTTGAGTGACAATTGTTTGTACCTTGAGCATAAAAAACTTGGTTAGAATCCCCTTATTAGTTCCAGAGATATTGCGAACCTCCAAAATTTAACATGGCCACCATTTTGGATGGCAACGTATAACATACTAAATTAACATGGTTGTAGGTTTTGTTGTCATAAAATGTATAAAATGTAGAATTTTACAAGATTCTTTTAAGTGGTTATGGAAATATAGCACAAAATTATTTTTTTATTTTACTTCTCTCTATCTTTCAAAATGATGGACTTACAATAAATATTTCTTTATTAAAAGCCCATTACAAGCACTACCCAATTAGATTTTAATCTATTGAATAGATCCTGAGATACACAACTGAACATTTCAAATGGCCACCATTTAGAAAGTCAGCAACTAATATTTTAAATTAACATGACTATAAGACTAATTGTCATAACACTACTACATTACAAAATTTTATAATATTCGTTTAAATGTTTTCGGAGATATAACATAAAATATTTTGTGACTTAGGCGGTGCTAGGTTTCAAAATAGCAGACCTATGATCAAAATATATAAAAACTTAATGCACATACAAGTTCATCAAGCATGCTAAAGGTTACCTAGATATACCATAACACCCAAATAATTCAAATGGCCAACATTTTGAAAGCCAGTGCAAAGTGCTTTTGAAAAGCATAAACGTCAGGTCCTGTTACTGTAAAGTGGGGCAAAAATCTTTCCGCGAAAACTACCGGGCCGTGTGTATAGTGTTTGGTTGAAATCAGTGCATATGACCAAAATATATTTGAGGGGGGGGGGGAGCCCATGAACACAGATGCAAAAATAGACACAGACAAAAAGTTTATCTTGTCAATTTATTTTTTCCTTAGGAAGGTAGACTAGAAACTGTTGTCCGTTTTATTTTGTTTTCATTTAGTTCTTATCACCTGTTTATGTCATGGTACGTATGCTGCATCACTTGTAAGTACTTTGGTACATTTGTGCATTTAAAGTAACAAGTTCATTTGTGGCTTGGTAACCTGTACACGCAACAGTCTTAAAAGATTATGCAACTCATCTAAGGTCCATGAATATTACACTCAGAAAAGTTTTGTTTTTAGAATATTAAAATTACAAATTTATTCAGGTTAAAATGGTTTAAGAATAGGATGTTGTCGAAACTCTAGACATCAGTACATTTTTAGCGGGCCATTTTCAGCAGGGTTTCGAGTAAAAATAAGAAAAAAATGTCCTTTAGGTTACAATTTTTAACAGGCAAATCAACGAATATGTAAAACAATTAACAATTTTGTAAGAAACTCCATAATCTGTAGGCCAAGTGGTAGATATTTCATAAATTTTCCGCAAATACTTTTTTAAACAAACAGGTGAGTGATTGGTTTCATCAGCTCTGCAGCTGAGCTCAAGCGCTGCCCGCAAGTGGGATAAGGTCCGTCCGTAAAGGCTGCAGCTGTGGTTCTCCCTACTTCGTTCTCTGTTTGTGCTGATTTGGCAATAGCGTATAGTTATCTGCTTGCGCGCCATTATATCATTCGTCCGAGCCCACCACCCCTTCCTCCCACCCTCCCCTCCAGCCCTATCTAGGAGACAATTTCAACCAACAACGCCCGTTAAGCTATCAAGTATTACGGTTTGCAACATTTTGTATCTGTACAACAGTCTCAGATAATTGACACAATGATACTCTAGTACAATATAATTTAAATATAACATTGTCTGTTAAGTTAGATTAAGGCTAATATATTGCAACAATAAAAACTTTTCACACATACTTTGGTTGCAATTGTACAGGCTGTTACAATACAGTACAAAGTAACAGAAATATGCATTTCCATAATTGAAAATATATATACACACTTTACAATGACACACAAAATATGCACAATAATATACAGACAAAATTTATGTTTATTATTAAATTGAAAATCTTAAGTATTTTAAGTAATGCACACTGCAAGATTAATTTGCGTGACACTAACAACAATACAAAAGGCATTGTTTGGCAATAATTTATAAAATCCATTTTAATTACCAAATTTATTCAGGACATCAACAACACCACACAATATTTAAAGTTTTTGAAAGCGAATTTGTACTTTCAAAGTAGAGAATATATATTGTTTATCTTATCTACTTTATCGTAGCTCGGAGCTCATGTTTAAACATTATTTATAGTAAGTATGTTTATGTTACCATTGTATCAAGGAAATGTTCTGACATAAATAAATGTAAATCAATTTCAACTGATTTTTTTTAATGTTATGCACACACAGTAACACTTTAAAATATAGGTGATGACAGTTTTCATAGGTAAACTGCAAATAAGATCATTAAATAAAATATTGCACAATAAATCAGTTGCGAGTTCAAATAAATGGTATTTCAAGAAAAATCTGCCACAACATACAATAACAACTGTATGTTTTATAGGCACCGCTAATTTGCTACTTTCTTAGTTGTTACCAATATTTTTTCGTAGTTTCACCCCAGGTGTTTTTTAGAGCAGTACTGAGTTATTTTAATTTCATAAATATTCAGGTTCTAACGAAACATTGTTAATATGGCTCATAGTTCCCAATGTTATGTAAGACGGCATTTATCACTTTCCTATTTTTTTTCTCTAATTACAAATGAAGTTCCCCCGAATACAAGCATTCTTCAGCTGTGACAATGTCACTTATAAATTATTCTGTGGGGGTTACTAAACCACCCAGAGATGCCCAATTAATCCCTCTCGGTTCTAAAACTGCTGGCAACCTATTCAGCTATGTACTTCCCCAGAAATAACTACTGAAATTTCTAAATCTAGCGTCAATTTTTCCCCGTAATCTTTAATAGATTCACTTAAATCATGTGATGATTTTGTAATTCCCTGTGAAGTAACAGTTAAAGACGGTCTTTGCTGGAAACAACAGTGGTATTTTGTCGTGAAAAACTATCTGCTGCAGACGGAAAACATACTTCATCAACTCTGCCTTTAGTGTTAGGTTTTTCCAGGGAAAATGCCTGTGAAGTATTTCCCCAAGGCACCTGTCGTTAAGAAAACATACACACAGTTCATAATATTTGAAGTAGGGCCTACAATAAAATAATTGGTTACTTCATTCATCTGATGTTTTCCATTTTAAATCTTAAAGTATTTTAATAGAAGAAATTATTTCATACTTTTTATTCTGCTTTAAAGCATATTTTTTACTTAAATTTATTTTCAGCTTTTTAATATTGCACTGTCATACAATCATTAAGGGCATTTTAAAGATTCAAATCTCTAGCACATTGGGAAGTTAAGTTTAGCGTAGTTTATTTTAATATGTATACAAACAATTGTAATCTACAATTTTTTTTCTATTTAAACAAATTGTCATCCAGAGCTGAGCTATGTTAAAAGTTTAAAGTTTCTAGCTCATCGGGAAGTTAGTTTAAAATTGATTGCGGAATTTGTACCGGATGGACTTGCAAGGAAACAAGTTAATACAAACGTGGTCAAAAATTTTAGTCTATTGTTATATATCTTAAAAAATGTAGCCTTCTCAGGAATTATGTTACTTTCCTCCAAACTGCCCTATCCCTGCCTTGCCACTTTGTTAAATATAATTGCTATAACTTTGAAACTGCTTTCATCTACTCTTACACAGTCTTCTGTCGTGGGCTGTTCAAAATAATACATAGGATATTTTCATTTCCAAAAACGTTACGTACGTGCCACGACAACCTGTTCATAGTTGTGTGGGTCAACGTGTTCATTATTCTAATTGGAAAACAATTTATTCCTAATTTTAATCTCATTGAATGTACTTTATTTTACTAAAAGTTGGTTACATCTGTGGTTTATCTGCTGCTGTTATTGCAGCAGTGAGCTGAAGAATGTGTAATTTTATCTTAATACTAAAGCGAAAATGTGCGAGCTTTGTATTTACGTGAACCTTAGCTGGGCTTGGCACTGTAGCCGAATGAATGCCGCGTGACATCATACGAGCGGGCGACTGCATGTAGTGGTGGGGGAAAGATGGGCACGCGTCTACCTCGTATTTTCCTAGTACCATGGTTGTAACAAATTATTCAAACCATCTGCTTACAGGGAGAACGGTTTTCAGTGACGTCAGTGAGATTCATCATCGCATAGGTGTACTCGGTGTGTAATCGAGAATGGTGAAATGAACTCTTAAGTCGCCTGCCACGTGTTTCATATGCATTATTGTGCTATTAAATGTTTTACAAGCGCATATTTTGCCTAAGTATGAAAAGAAAATACATCAGTTGCGAACAAAATTTTACGTACTTGAAATCATGTATATTACGAACAGTGTTCCGCAACCATCTAATAAAGCAAAAAATTTATTTTTCATGCCTCAAAATATATTGGCAGGATACATGCCAAATTCAAATATAACACTGCATTGAACTTTGCTACAAACTTTTAATCAATTAAATTATATTTTCAAGGTATCCCTTATGTCCCGTAGCAAAAACAGTTCGACGAAAGCTTGCCTATTAGTGGAGAAAAGCTAATTAAAGCAACCTTCAAAGCTACTCTTATTGTTACTCCTTTACTTACGAGCCTCCGATACGAAACACTGCTTCAGGCAGGAGGCGCACCTCGTGACATAGGTCAAGTTTCTTTTCTTTTAAATAAACTCATTTGGAAAAATGTTTGCGCTCTTAACTAGGGTTGTCACAGCAGTGTAACCCAAAAAGAGGACACATACTTGTTCAACGCATTAAAAAAAGAGGACACTTAAGGAAAAAAAAACATCTAGGTTAACACACCACCGCACTAAACCAAAGAAAAACTGATGGCTTACAAAAGGAATAAAGATTTCTTGTGAAAATAAAAGAAACTTGTACAAGGTTGCTATTAGAAATCAAAATGTAATGAACCACTACAAGAAATACTGTAAAACTTTAAGTAATGTGATAAAATGCACAAAAAAGAATTACATCAACAATTCTATTCAAAACTCTGAAAATAAAATAAGAACAACATGGAACATTATAAAAAACACAACAGGGAAAGTGCAAGAGTCATGTTCAGCTTTAAAACTAAAGGGTGGTGATTTTGTATCAGCAGACCCTAAAATAGTTGCAGATATATTTAATTCCTGCTATTGAAATGCAGTAGATGAAATGCTTGGCAAAGCCACTAAACCCAGTATACCATTCATCACAGTCCTTGAAGGTACAGTATATCCCGCTATGACCCTAACATATACAACACTTAAAGAAGTAGAAAGAATAATAAATTCACTACAACCAAAATTATTGAGCGGATATGATAGTATTAGCAGTAAATTATTAAAACATTGTGCTTTCGAATTCAGTGCCCCACTAAGTCATGTCTGTAATGCCATATTCGAAACAGGTTTGTTTCCAGACAGACTTAAATGGGCAATGGTTACCCCAATTTTTAAGAAAGGTGACCGTATGTGTGCAGCTAATTACAGGCCAATCTCCCTGCTCAATGCATTTTCGAAAGTAATTGAAAAAATTTATGTAAGATTACTACGACACTTTAAGAAACACAATATCCTATCAAATTTCCAGTACGGTTTTAGTAAAAACACTTAAACAAATGATGCAGTTTTCAAACTGATTAATATCATTTTTAATGCATTAGCCTAGATAAAAGGTTGCCAACTATTGGAATTTTCTGTGACCTTACAAAACATTTGATTGTGTAAACCATAACTTGCTCACAGACAAATTAAAATTTTATGGAGTCACTGGTATAACTAACAAGCTACTGATCTCGTACCTTTCAGGGAGACAGCAACAAGTACATGTCAAAGATAAAACAACAACTTTTTACTCAAAATCTGGTAAAATGAAATATGACGTACTGTACCACAAGACTCTATCTTAGGCCCATTACTATTCCTGGCAGACATAAATGACCTTCCATGTTCCTTGAACCCCAGAACTACACCCATTTTATTTGCAAATGACACCAGCATTATAGTGTCTGGAGAGTCAATAGACGATCTTAGAATGCTAGCAAACACCACTTTTACAAATTTGAAGTCGTGGTTCTCTGCGAATAAATTAAATCTTAATCTTGGAAAAACACATATAATGCATCTTTTAACTAAGAACAGCAAACAACAGACTGACATTACTATTGCCAGAAATGCAGAAAAAATTTATGAATCAACTGTAACTAAATTTTTAGGCCAACAAATAGATACTTTACTAAACTGGAAATCTCATATTGAATATATTTTACCAAACCTCAGTTCAGCATGTGATCTTTGAACGATTCTTGCAATGGGTTGGTATTATGTATAGAACCGATATATCATCCATGATATCGGTTCTATACTCAGTTCAGCATGTTTTGCTTTACGCAATATTGTTGATAAAGATACAGTAAAAACGGTTTATTATGCATACTTTAATTCTATTATGACATATGACATAATTTTCTAGGGGAACTCCACAGACAGTAAAAAAGTGTTCCATATGCAAAAAAGAGCTATCTGAAATATGAACGGTAAAAAACAGACAGATTCTTGTAAATCTCTGTGCCACATGGTCCAACCTTCCAGGCTGGACGCCATTTTGTGGACTCGTTTAGACCGAACAGTTTGAAGCCTCCCGCCAGCGCCTCCCCTTCCTGTTCGTGCTCCGTGCTGCGTGCGCACCTTCCACTCCCCCCCGCCTCTTCCTTCGTGCCGGCCCATGGCCAGGCGGCCAGTTGTGTTTGTAGCTTGGGCCGAGCCGTACCTGCCTGCTCCTTCGGTATGTTACCGACCATGGTAAGATTACTTCTCGATCTTTTCATTCCTTTTCCGTCCTGCCCAATTCAACTTCTACACTTTTCTCTTGTTCAGTGACGGTAATAATTGTTACATAAGAATGTATATTATCTATTGTATCCTTGAGATCTTATACAGCAGTGTTGATTTCAACTGTTGTTACTTTCTGACCTTTGGGTCACATAGCTGATAATCCGGCCTCCCCCTGGCCCTCGATACTCCCCGAGTGTTCTCTAGTATGTTATGGTTTAGTGTGAGGTTGGGGTAGTGAGTCCCTTAGTGTCACACTTCTTTTCAAGGCGTCCAAAATCTTGCATTTGCATGTGTATATATGGACTGTATATCAATACTCTCATTCATGTCCAAAAACAATAATAATTTCCAGAAAATTAACTACTATACAAGCAGAACACAAGAAAAAAAACACCACCCTCTGTAAATCTAAAACTGATACAAAAATGGCCTTCCTACTCTAGTAGCATCCTTTTTAATAAACTTCCCCAAAAACCTTCAAGAAAAGTTCTCGTCAAAAACCAAAACTCTTTACAAAACAGCTAAAGGATTTTCTTGAAGAATAAGCTTTCTACTCCATGGAAGAATTTTTTAATCATAAACATTAGAAAGAACACATATTGTCTCACACACTACACAAATCTCTTCTTTTTTTTCTTCTGCTTCTCTTTCCTGTTGTTAGTTTCAAATTCCCAAAACAAAGAATTTATAGAGTTGGTGTACCTACAGAAGGAGCTGACGAAATTCAACATGAATTCATATACCACAGGAGATAGTAGTGTCTGTGTAAACATGTGTAATTGTTGTAAATGTATTAGTTTTCAATTTATCATGTAATCTTCATGACTTGTCCAATATCTTTGTACTATTGTGTATTGAAAAGATCTTACGGATGCAATAAAACAAACGAACAAAGCCTCATCTTTTTAGCTTTAATATGAGACCAAGTTCGGCTTTCTAGGTTAATTAAGTTACATAATTAAAGGAGCCAATTACAAAAAGTACTAAAAAGGCAAATTTTAGTGCGCAGTTGTATCTATTAATGTGTATATAAAAAAAATTATTTTAACTAAAAATCAAATATATATGTATATTTGCACTCTATATAGTGGTCGCGTTCCGTTACTGCTGATTTCACTGATTCAGTAATCTCAGTAACGTCAGCAGCAGTTCCGAAACTACTGAGATCACTACCAGTTGTTTTCGCGGGCTTTCGTGTCAGCACCCTGTGCGAGGCTAGGTGACTACTGAGATTACTGGAGCTGTAGAGGTTGTGTAGTGTCAGTAAAATCAGTGATGGCGGGAGTTTTAAAAATTAGTGTAGAACTCATGGATGTTACGAAGGTTAGGTGATATAATTACAGGATTTTTGTGACTGTGGGACATGCACAACAATCTAACTTAAGTAATACAAGGTCACTATAACTGTATGTATGTGTATATAAGTATATATACTTATTAGTAGAAGAGGTTAGAATGACCATGCACTCGTAAACTACCCGCGTTTTTGGGTATAACACAATTTAATAGGTACATTGTGTATTGAGCCAAATTGGTTCTCTCATATCAATTGATTAATTTGTTGTTCACATTTACAATCTCTTTTATTACTGTATTGCCGATCGTTCCGAAACTATTCTCACCGAGACAAACCACGAATTCCACTAACACTGAAACTGTCCCGATACTGCTGGCAGTAAACTCAGTAATCTCAGTGATTTCAGCAGTAACGGAATGCGGCCAGTATGTTCCAACACTCTAAAAAATTCTGTGAAAATCTAAAATTGTGCAGCTACTAAATATTTCAAATTTTATTGATTTAAAATGGAATGACTCACCCATTCCATGTCACTTCACCCCCTAAGAGACTGAATTTTGAAAAAATTTTGAACAAGATTTTAAGTAAAAATTTTATGGGTGTCCCGCAAACTTAAAAAACACGACAGCCTGCTGGGTTGAAGATATATCAACAAATCATTGAAAACCCTTTTCACCAGTAGGCCTAAATATCAAGTTTAGCTACTCATCGTGTACCGGCCAAACTATTGATTTTAGACATATAGTTTATTGATGAAAAATGTTTCTAGTGACGTTCTAAGCATTACCCAAGGTCAGGTAACTTAACCTAACCTAATGCTAGGTTAGGTTAGGTCAGGTTAGGTTAACTAATCTAGCATAAACCAACCTACTCTTAACTTTAACATAATATAACATATCAAAATTTTATGTAGGACTACGTAGAACGTAACTAGAAACATTTTTAATCAATAAAGTATGTGTCCAATATCAATAGTTTGGCCAGTACACGACGAGTAGTGATTCTTAATATTTACCAGTCTTATTTATTTTGTGAGAAAAAAAATTGACTTTCATGGACGAAAGTTATCGGCAGGGCTCTTGGGATAGGTAGGACTTAAGAAGTGTATCCTGTGCAATTAAAAATAAATTCTGATCTTCCGAGGAAGATAAAATTATGGCAGTTAGCTAATCCAACATAGACGAACAACTTTCGTTCACCAAAATAATTATTACGTAACAAACCTTAATAAGTGGAGAAACGCGGACGGGTGCTGGAAGAGCAGACATCTTGAAATACCTCATAGACGTACAACAAAGTGGATCGTTTTCGTAAACTCTCATGTTGGACTGTTGTGCAGTGTTTGCAGCGCCTTTACCAAGCGGATATCAACTAACTTCATCAGCACGGTTATTTTGAATGACAGCGTATGGGAGATGCAAAGCAACACTACGAGCAGCCATGTCGCGACTTGCAGACGGCCGGAATGGCGATAGAAACGTATTTTTCGTATTCGTGGCAATGGAAACGCGAGTTTATATTCACTTTTAAGGACTCGTGTGAAAAAATGCAGGCTTAATTTAATGTATATAAAACCAATATTGAACACGACGAACTGTTTAATAATACAAAATATGTAATACATTGTTTAATATATCCCATATTATTCATTGAGTGTGCATTCAAAGCTTTTTATTTTATTTTTATAAGTGTTTCGAAGATCCCATGTTGAGAATTTGCTCCAGATATGAAACTTGTCGGGCCTTATTCATAGTCGTGAGATCATGTACAATATCAAATATTCTGCCATCATGATATATATATATACAGATATGTTTAAAATTAACTGACAAATATCGCATAAAAGTACACAATTCAGAGAATCTCAATATTTACACTTACTCTGACGGTGTCCCAAAACCACAGAGTAATTACTCTGAGCATCTTTGCAGAGTAAAAATTTTACTCACGTGATTTCATTGAGTAACTGAGAGCAAAATTCATTTGTTTATGCGGAAAGTGAAAAAAGTGGGAGAAATTCACATACACTTTGAAAAGCTATTGTAATTAGGCCTAAGTAATGATGTTATGTTGTTGGACGTACATTGTATATGTTTCCAATATTAAACTGTACCTATAAATAGACATATTACCTTTGTAGTATGTTTTATAGTCCCAATGATTTTCAATTGTAGTTATTAACGAGTGTGTAATGAATTGTGTTAAAACGTAACATTAACTTTAAAATGGCTGAGATAAAGAACTGAAGTGTTAATGTAAATAGATAGTGAGAATGTTCGCTAATACCTGTTTCAGCAATCGTCGAGAACCTTATGTGAAATAAATAATCCATTCCAAGTTTCCTTGCTCCATGATTCCTACAGGACAGCGGGGGAAGGAGGGTGTTTCATAACATTGCATATAATTATTAATTTGCTTCATTTTCACAGTTCAGGTGCTGGAGTGATATTGTTGGCATTCTCTTTATTTCATAAGATAGGAGGACTATTCTTATAGTTTAAAGTCTTTCGTGAGACTGTCAAATACACTGTTTCTAACCTTTCTACATATATTTGCTGTCTACACAAATCAAACATACCTCGGTTAACATTAAACTTGCAAATCGTCAACAAATATTTGTAGGGTTCTTGAATGTATACCGTGTGTATTCGCAACACGTGAGTACAGGTGCTGCACAATTTGATTTATGACTCGCTGAACGACGAAATCCACATGTAATGCACTCGTAAATACCATGTCAAACGAGTTACGACGAAACTTATGCGGGATTCAGAAATCAATTACATAAATTATACAACCAGTACACATATAAAATGTAAACATAATTTATTCCCTTAGCAAGTTACACATCACTCACATTAAGCCTTGTGTTTTTCATTGCGTCGTAAGTTAACAGATGGAGAAATAGTTTGGTAAAACAACGCCTGTATAGTTCACTGCATTATAAAAATGCTGCTATCAATGAACGAAGCACTTTAATATTCGTGAACATTTTCAATCCACGAAAATGAGCACATGTCCACCACACTGTACGATATAACCATGATACTACGAACATTTGTTTTCACCTCACTTCAGAACAGTTAAAAACTAATAATATAAATTTTTATAGTTACAGCCGTTTAACCTACACATTCGCAATGTTTACAAACAACTGAACCTGTTTACTCTACGCTCGTTCCAAAACAAATTTTACTCTTGTTTTACTCTGCTCTAAGAGTAACGTTCTGGAACGCGGCCCAGGGGGGCGATTAAATATCGCTTTTGAGACGTGCAGCGCAAAATTTGCACCTGCGCTGTGTTGCTTTGGTATTAAATATACAAATACGTAGGTGCAAGTGGTCACGTGATGGCGCAAAGTGCCTGAAAATCTGCGACTAGCAAATGGCTCGACACAAGTATATCTGCGCCCTTCGCGCATGCGCATTGGACAATTTTCGGGTGTGTAAAAGTGAATTAACATAAAAGTTGGATATCTTTATCTGTATTCAGTGTTCTATGAACTTTAATTATTTACGTTAAAGGTCGAATCACAATGAAGTTAACATGATGCTGCTTACTTTACCTTTACGTTACAGCTGAGTTGAGATATAGGACACGCTGCAGTGTTTTCACATAGAATTATCAGCGACGCAACGGTAACTTATAAATGCCGAAGTTGAGTCAACTTCAACATAACGTTAAGGTAAAGTTAAGAACAACCAATCAGAAGCGAAGTTGTTCTTTTGTTGGCTATTGCCTACGAGATTTTATCGCGCCAAAACTGAGGTTTTACTGACGTTTCTCGTAACCTCAAATTGTGTGCTGCTCGCTCGTTTCGTGCATGTACAAGAGTGTATGAAAAGAAGTAAATTTGTCATAGTTGTGTTCTGAATTGCAAAATGTTCGTTATTGTAATATTAAAAGTATGTAATATTTTTAATTCCACGTAAGATTTGTTACTCTTGTGACATGATATTTGTGAGTGCATTATCCTAATACATGTGTGGTTATGGTTGTTTCGTGAGTCGTTATCATATATTTATAAATAATTCAGAGCTAATGTTTTGCTAAAGCATTCGTTCAAGGTCCCTACAGTAAATTTAACTAGATGGTTTGCAAGTTCGCTGTTCACTGAGGTAGTTGTGATATGTGTAGACAGCAATTGTTAAAATATCAAACAAGTGTCTCACCAGTCTCATGAAAGACGTTAAACTAAAAGTTTAGTCCTCCCATTTCATGAAATAAATAGAATCCCAACCGAATCACTCTTAAATAAAGCATGTGTAATGTGAGAATAAAAAAAAACTAGTTGGTAAGAAAGGTGTAATGTTAAAACTAGGAGGGTAATTTATTACACATTTTCAATACGTAACTGAAACAGGTATTTGCGAATCATTTTCGTTATTAATTTACGTTACCACTTGTATATGTAAATATTTTGCGACTCAAATAAGGGCCGGTTTCACCACGCAAGATTAACTTTGTAGAAAATCGCGATTACATTATCGAGATTACAACAAGTTAATCTTCCATTTTAATCTCGATAAAGTAGCTTGTGTTTCACCACGAATTATCTTCCTCCAAGAAAATCGAGATAATATTATCGCGATTTTCTGAACACGGGTGTCTGTAGAGTTGCCTTAAACGTACGAAAACTCCCGAACAGCTGTCGGAGATTCCCGAATACGTATGTTTTATGCCATTGTGGCTGTACTGACCAAGGGCAGTGGAGGCCATCACTGATGTTTTGTTTTTTTATATAATGTTATCGTGTTGCGATCGTCGACGTGAAATACAAGTAATTTTTTTTAAATCTGTAATAAAGGCCAAATCTTTGTAGCAAATAAATTGGAAATATAACGTAACAGAACATTTTAGTGTTTTTACGCAACAGCAAAAATTAGGTTAATTTGCAATTGAAATGTGTGAGAGTTTGTACATTATATCTTATGTAATTCGTTGATGTAACAGTCCTTTATTAAAATTAACCTGTAACCATTAACTCAAAATACATCATATATTTTTTTTATTCATGGAGGGAATAATTATTTTTAAGAACACATACTGACTTCCGATTGCATTTTTGTGTGTCAAAACAACCCACCCGCACATTCACTTTCAGAAAGGACGTCGAAATATTTGACAATGAAAAAATATTCCATGTGTTAAGAATTACATGAATACAATAATAAAATAAATAAAATTTTAATACATATCAACTTGCATATTGACCTCCTAGACGATCGTCAATCCATTCAAAATATCTGTGGGCAAATTATTTTGACACGAAAACTTAATCTGAAGTCAGCATCGTTATGTTCTTCAAAATAATATGGATTCTACATCCTTTGAGCCATTGTAATACACTTTTTGAATTGCGAATTGTCAGACCTCTCACC
>PNEQ01005997.1:0-10922 GCA_003012365.1 Medauroidea extradentata
TCTCATTATTTGTTTTAACTGCACAAAACTCTTACTGGCGGCGTCACATTACATTTAGGAAGAACATAATTCAAATATCCCATTATTTTGAATGCTTTAATATTTTATTTTCATGAGCAGTTCATTGAAACGTTTGCTAGACAAAACTGAGAGCATCCTGTGACCTAAAAGACGAAGTTCGCTATAAATGAACTATTTTTAATTAAATTTGTGTTTATAATTTATTGACTGTGGGTATCATTATATTGTCTGTATTTTTGTTTGAGATACGTTCGTGTTTCTGTACGTATTCTTAATGCATTTGGCAAAACTTATTTCCAAGTTATGCAAAAATATATGAAAATTTTGTACTTCAGGCAGGCCCTAGACCTATAAATTAATCTTTCGAATGGAATTACATAAAACTTTAAACACAAAGCACAAACACTCTCCATCAGTTTATTCACTGACTATTTCATAGTAAAAATTAACTGTATTATAAAAGAAAAACACACGGCAGAAGTAAAGAAAAGGAAAAAAAAAAAAAAAACGGGAAGCAAAGATAGCACAACCAGGTGAAATATTTCGCCGGACTATGATTGGCTTACAAGAGGTACGATTCCAGGTATCACTTTCTAACTTTTAATAAGCTTTTCGTTACTGAAGGTTGAAATGAACATGAAGTAAATGATCAAGATAGATCCCATGCAAGTATGAATGTCAATCGTTAGCCGGCTACGTGAAAGAGTTCCGCAAAGCAAAGCCATCGCTATCCCGGCCAAGCCTTGTACCCGGCCTAGCTGAGGAAAGGAAGCGAATAACCCCTGCCTTCCAAGAACGCGCTAATGTCTTCTTAGGGTTGGCAACATTGCAGCAGTCACCAGACGCACTAGGTCGTTAGGACGTAGTAGTGCTCTGCTGGAGATCTTATCGCGCTATGGAATTCCTCTCATAACTGAGCGAGAGCGGAAACACGGGAGGGAGACAGAGATATGGACTAGAGGATGGTACCTGTGGCGCCGTCACGCGGATTTTCCCAAAACTCTAGGGGACCAAGGCCCGTTAAGCTCTTCACAATAATTTGCTCGGTGATTTGAGCCGAACTCTGCTTCACCCACTCGCATATCATGGGCAGATATGGCCGCTTCAGTCGTCCCAAAGGGGTCAGCTCTTGGGTTCCACTGGCCATCCACTCAGAGTACAGGCAACGGAGATGGCCCTTGAAGGGCTTGTTGATGGACACATCAAGAGGTTGAAGGATGGATGTGAGGCCACCAGGAATAACGGCCATGTCAGTCCTCAACTCCTGCAGTGCACTCTCCACCACGTGTACCAGATGTGCCCGAAAGCTGTCCCACACCAATAAAGCTTTTTTCCTCAAAAGTGCCCCTGGCCTCCGCTCCCACACCGTCTTCAGCCAGTCCTTTACGACATAGGTGTCCATCCAGCCCTTTTCCCGTACTCTGATGTGGATGCCTGGCGGAAACTTCATCCCCTTTGGCAGCGTCTTCCGTTTGAAAATGATGTAAGGCGGCAGTTTCCTGCCATCTGCTGTAACCGCCAACATTACTGTACATCGAAGTCACTCGTTTCCTGTCGTCCGAACAGTAACACTAGACTGCCCCCTTTCATTTATTGTAGTGTTCTGGGGCATGTCGAAGAAGAGCGGCGTCTGATCGGCATTGCCGATTTGCGATAAATAATCATTTTCAGTCCTCATCTTAATAACGTACCTGTGAAACAGGGCTATCTTATCACTGAAGTTTTTTGGCAACTTTTGACACAATGAAGTCCTGCGACGCAACAAAAAGTTCTCATGTCGCATGAATCTCGTTGCCCATCCACGATTAGCTTTAAACTGCTCGTGCGGGATGTTAATCGCACGTGCAACTTCGCGTGTCTTGCACTGAATAATTTCTAGCGAGACACTACACGCATTATTCTGCAATTCACAAATATATTCTGTCACTTGTTCGTCCACTGCCGGAAAATTCCCACGCTTGGTTCCGCGAAATGCTTGTCTTGACGAATTTGTGTCTTTTAACTGATTTTTTTGTTTCCTCCATCTTCAAACATTTTTATCGTTCACCGAAAATTTTCTTTCAGCAGCCCGATTTCCATTTTCTTCTGCGTACGCAACCACCCATAACTTAAACGCAGCTGTATATGAATTATATTTTCCCATCACAAAAATATACCGGCACCGCAATTAAAATTCAAAACTTCCAGCAAGCACAATTTCTTATCACTTCCGAATGAACAATGAGATAACGGTACAGAAACATCTCTCATAATTTGGCTTTGAACAAATAATAAAGTAAACATACAAATACCTTATTCATTTTAACACAGTAGGCCTATTTTTAGGGCTAACATAAATTTACAAGGAGAATCATGTTATTTGGAATAAAAAATAGTTTGTACACCACACTTAAATTTAAAGTTGTTATGTACAAAAAAAACAATACTTATTTTTGAAAATGTAACAAATAACAAACAAAAGTTCTATACAAAATTTAAAATTTCAGCTGTTGCTGTACTGTACAACAGTTTTAGACCCACAGTTTGAATGGAGACATATTTTCATTTTGACTCATCCAAATTCTTACTAAGAAAGACCAGCATTCTCACTTTTTGTGAGAGTAATGAATTGTTAACCGCAAGTTGGAGTGTGTGAGCAGTGCATTGTACATGATTGAATTTTGCATCTTTCATTGATAATACCATGTTCCTCACATTGTCGGTAACAACACAGTCTGGATACTAAACTAACACAGTACGCAAGTAGAGAGATACAAAATTGAACAAGGCAAGAACAATTTGTTGTCCAAAGTGTTTCATCCTTACCATGTAAAAAGTATTGAAATTCTACATCAGAATAACACAGAGGAATTTGTCATGTTTGTGATTATGGCATGCGCACAGTGTAGTTACAATATCATCCTTTAGTTAAGTAAGTGGTTAATGTCAGTCCTATGGAGGGGCCGCGATGGCCGAGATGTCAGACCTCTCGCCTCCCACCAAGGCGATCCGGGTTCGTTTCCTGGCGGGGTCGGTCCCCGAATTTTCGCATGTGGGAATTGTGCCGGACGATGCCGTTTGTCTGTGCGTTTTCTCGGGGATCTCCTGTTTCCCCCGCTCATTCATTCCGGCGATGCTACGTACCCTCACCAGCGCTAAAGACCTCGATGTTAAGCGCTGACCAAAAAATATCTCACTTCATCCTATGGAAAACATGTCCATTCCATGTCATCTTACTAGGCGTGAAACAAACGCCACGGGACTGACAAAATTGAGGGTAAATTGACATTACTAATCGTAGAAATTTATTATTTAGAAACTGAATGGGACATCTCTGTAGATGTGCTAATCTGTAAATGAAATTAAATAAAACTATGATTTTATCTTACCTTGTACAAATTAAATAAAAGGCATGGGACTGACAAACTTGTTGGTTACAACACTGATGTTATGTACAGCTCAACTACTACACAAACACAGTAGCTCACTGAATGAGATTATTTAATACAGCATTCAACATGTGAGTGTAGTGCATGCCTGAAAATAAGCAGATGGTATGTAACGACTATCCGTTAGAAATACTTGGAATTACAACAGCAGCCATGGTACTGGATCGAAAACTTGGGAACAAAATTTCACTTATTCAGAAAAAATAGTTTTTGTCATGTGGTTCGTGAATTTGGCAGTTTAATGAAATTGAACTTAAAATTTTAAATTGTTATTATGAACAGATTTATAATTATGAGAGTTCAAATAAAAAAAACATGAATATGCAATATGTCACAGGATTGACTTATTGGCACAAAACATTGTTTTTTTTTAATTTAAAAAAAGGAAATATAAATTTAATTTAACATAGTTAGCATTAATTATAATAGTAGATTTATTCTGAAATTTAAAGGTGGTTTTACTTTTTATCATGGCACAGTATTCACCTTTACAATGAAATATGTTACTTTGCAAATGTTCACACCCACTTATTTTGTTATAAATGTATACTCAATGCTGCAGAAACATTGCACTTTATTACTGCTGTTTTGTATGCTGTTTTTTTTTTCAGCGACAGTAGCGTGTCCTGCACTATCAGCAGTTGTGGCTCATTTTGGCTGAATATGAATCTCTGTCTTTGTTCTCTGTGCCATCACACGCCACGCTGCGAGTACATGCTACATGCTCGCTCATCGGACTGGCTAATGTGAGACAAAGGATCTAGGTGTACACTGTCTTTGTGCTGCTTGGCAGAATCTGACTCGCAGTTAGCTCGGCACGTCCGAGTGGACTGGCAGCCGCCACCACCACACTACGCATGGCTGTTGCCTTGACTGACGCTAATGCTGCCGGTGTTACATATTTATTGTGTATGTGCTACAACTTACTTAAATCGTTTGATGTTTATATTTTGCTGTGATAATCCTGCCATCAGTCTGATAAACCCAATTTTTCCAAGCCTTACTTATCCAAAATCTTTGATTTACGTGTATGACCAACACTCCGATTTTTCGATTTGGTTTTTGAGAAAAAATGTTTGGGCAGTAAAAGGGTAAAATTATATTGTTTCTGGGCCATTCCATGCAGATAGGTGTGACCAGGGATGCCACCAAGTTCATTTCCAAAATCCTGTAATTAGCATTAAAAATTCTTGTAAAATTCTGTAATAATTCAAACTTACGTCTACGTACTTTTCCGAAGTTTTTTAGAAGATTCTTGCTGTAGAATTTTGATAGTGAAATTAATAAGTAAATTATTATAGTATTGTGAAAAATTGAGATGTTATACAGGAAACCATTTACTGTTAATGTTTTTTACAGACTGAACTATTTTCTAATCTGTTTTGGTAAAGTAGCAGTGAAACTTTCCACCCGTTTTCCTATTTGGAAAAATTTGTAGAATGAGTGTGAACATGTTCAACTGACTTCTTATTGTTGAAAAATTAATATATCTGCATAGGTTTAATTATGGCCTCGAATGAGACGTAGTTTGCCTGTATCATGGTGCCACACATAAAATGTAAATACACGTATTTATTAGCATAATCGCTGCATGTTTTCACCAAATTTTTTGGTACAAAATATGGGGTGCAGCCATTATGAGGGGTTTAAAAATTTTCTATTTTCATTTAGTTTGGCATAAAATAAAACACAAATTTATGTATATTTGCTTGTATACAGCATGACCTTTTCTACAAAAAATAAAGGGGAAAATTTGTAGGTTTAAAATAAGCACAAAAATATTACTGAATCTCGTTAATCCATTCATGTGCGTCGCTACTTTTTGTGTCATATGTTGACAAACACAGATGTTAGAAATATCCGTGAATATCTAACATTATCCGTCTGTCCGTTATAACCTTTAAATATCCGTTAAAACGGATAAAATCCGTTAAAACGTTAAGCCTGGGTGTGACATTTGGATGATGATGTGTGACAGTTTCCCATAAAAAAATATATTTACAAATTGTCAAAAGCTTTCATAACAATGTGGCAGTGTAAAACATATGTAAGAAATCTCAATATTTATAAGATTATAAGAACATTTAAAGTTTCAGGACGGGTGTGATGAAGTATTCACTAACAAAACAAATGTAGTTGGTTATCAAGAAAAGTCTGTGAACTGAATGAAGGAGAACTATAAATTTTTTTACTAAATTAAGATAAGTTGTTGGTAATATATTCAAATAAAATTACTTGACAATCTTAATTTTTTATATTTTGTATACAAATCCACAGGATGGGTGTGACACGCTCAAGACGGGTGCAATGGTGTGAATTTTCTACTATATTGATTGTGTTAATGTGAAATAATAATTCCTTAAGAAATTAAAGTTTGTCCCAGCAACTTCAAGGAACCAAACAGACTGAAAATAGTACAAATTAAAGTGTAAAAAAAAATATTTTTTGCTAGTTCAGAGTTTTTTGCTAACGTCAACTCTCTTAGGAAACACATAATACAACCTATCTCCAGCAGGTTTATTGGTCGCTTCTGGAAGAATAATAATAATAACGTGCTCAAATGGAACATCAGAAATATCACTTTTATCCATTCGGAACGTCTGAGCCTTTTCTCATACTTTGCTGGGTTGAATCAATGAGAGGGTATACGGCGTACACCCTCGACTACAGCACTGATAACTTTCGTTCTTCACATTTTCAGCACTTACAGACGATACTGTTGTGGTCTAGCATCTTGATCGTCATCTGATTCAGAGTATATATCTTCATAGTGCACCCTATGTTTCTTCACCAAATTAAAAGTAACATGCTTCTCATACTCTGTGTGTCAGCTGTACGACCAGCTACAATGGTGGGCTTGTCTAGATATGTGAAGATATGTTTTCATTGTAAATCTTGAATTGGATGTTTTCCATCCATCATGTAGAAAATCCTTGTGTTGATCAACTATCTCGCTAGTCACAAACATGACTTTTACACCCTTCCCATTCTTTTCTACACACTGATAAAAATCTTAAGCTGATTTTATTAATGCACGTCTTGCCTTGACTTCAAACCGAACAGCCCTTTTTACTAACCCACTTATCTGTCTACTGCTCCGTTACCATTAGTGGTTGCAAAAAAATTCCAGCCCCTATCTACATGGAAATCATCCATAAAATAACACAGATTTAAAATACTGTACTTGTTCTGGAATTGTGCAGCACAACCATCAGAAAATATTGTAAACTCTTCCTTCAATCTATGAGTAACTTGCTTCAGGAAAATCTAGACTGCATATTTGCTGTGAAGTAAGGTAACATCTGCAAACATTTTTTCCAGTTGTGTCCATAATCCAAGCGCAGCATATGAATAAATTTTGCTCGTGATTCCAGTGGGCACTCTGGATTTCATTCTGTGTAACTCCTACAAAATTCTCAGCAAATGACAGCATCTTCTTTCATGACATTTATTTTCTTTCTCTCAAATTGTTTGGCTTGAACTTCTGTTATGGTATTCTCAATGGAACCCTCCATTTCTATAAGTTTCTGTTGACAATCTATATCATTTCACTGTGTCCATGTGATTTGTTTGTCATAATCACAGTCTGTTTGCAAGAAAGTCCCTATTTCATTTACACAATTGGTACAGTAGTCCGTCACATATGTTTCACTTTTAACATTACAATACAGTTTAAGCAATCTTTCGTATCTGCAGGAAATTTGGGAATATATCTTGTCAGTGCTGTTACAATGTACAGTAGAGCTCCGATTTAACGAACTCGGGAATAACGAAAACAGCGATTTAACGAAAGAATTTTTAGGAACCTTGAAAAAATAACAAAAAAATTGATTAAATAACTAAGTGACTTTGATAAAATCCAAGATTAATTGTAATTTAAGTTCTTTAAAAGTACTAGCACCGACCGCCGTATATACTTATTTCTCCATAGAAAAGCTTAAACCATCTATCGAAAAACAAAAAAATTTGTTAAAATTCATTGAAAACTTTGGTTGTGGGAGTGGTTTTGAGATACGGACGCGCAGGCACGGCCGAGCGTACGCCGCTGTGTTGCGTAACAAGCGCGTACACGTAGATCCTCATTCTGGCGGTTGGCGAGTGAACGAGCATCTAGGTACCCAGTCTGCACAGCGCGGCGGCAGACAACAAAAGAACTAATTCACAGATAGTGCTTCGCATCTCCGTTAGAATGCGCTGCAGTACCATGTGTTCAAGTGTGTTCTATTGATTGATTATATTACTGATAGACTGCAGTGATGTGCAGCGTGATTATTTATACTCGCGTCCCGTGATAATTAAACAAGCGAGATTATTAAAAATAATACGTAATATTATTTATGCAGACTTTTCACAACGAATTTACTACCGTAAACGTAAATAATTTGTTTCTCCGATGCTAAAAACCGGCTTGAGTGCCAAGTATTTTTAGCGAACAGACCAACCAGTTTGTTTCACGAGCGCGGCTGCCTAAAATGGCTGCTGCCGCGCATATTTAATTATTATTTTACCGTTGTCTCGCAAACTTTTAACTCAGTTTTCATTAAATAAATTTTGTTACCCTTTTTCATGGGAATTTCCTAAATTTTGTTGATGGAGCGGACGGGAGAGAGACGGAAATATTGACGACTTGGCTGTGTTAGTCATCACTTCTCATGTGTTGATGGTGCGCAAGGGCGGTCTAACTCACCTTTCGCATGCTCGCCGAGCTTTACACTAGAAGTTTTTGAAGTTTTATCGCCAATTTTTTTCTTTTCACGGCTGTGTCTTACCTGTTGACGATAAATGCGTTTTGTTATTGTTTTGAGCCAAGATACTTTTTTAAATTACTTTAAATTCGGACGAAACATGCCTGTTGTGTTTTTTTTGGGGGGGGGGGGGGGGGGGGGAGGGGGTGAAGTCGTATTTAATGAAACATCGATTTAGAGTAAACATTTTCGGGTCCCATGGCATTTCGTTAAATCGGGGTTCTACTGTATGTAATATTGGCGTGATACCTGCAGACACACATGAGGCATTTGAGAGGAAGTAAGCACATAAGATGGTCTGAATTCATGAAACTTGACATCTTATTGCTGGAGACATGCATTTGTGGTTTTATTGTGTCACAAAGTGGTGTTATTTTTAGCCAAAAGTGGTGCTATTTTCAGTCATAAGTGGTGTTATTTTCTGCTAAAAGTTGCATCGAAAAGAGGTGTAATTTTAGTTGAAAATAGTGTAGTTTTCAGAGAACAACCCCCCCCTCCCCCTTCTCCAAAATGTTCAGTTTACCTGATTATCAATTAAAACTATTTTTTCCTAACCTTATATACTACTTATTCGTGCTTGATAAAAGTTATGCTGTATTGTGTTTTTTAAGCTATTCTTGCTGACAAGGAAATGTTTTTTTAGGTTAGGCCAATTTTTTCTGTGAGATGTTGGCAAACACAAAAATTAGAGAAAAATGTGCAAGTTTAACATTATTTTTTTTTACTTGGTTACAAAATTTATTAATATGAGTAAAACTGAGTGTTTCAGGTAACACGAGAGTCCATCAGGCCGATGTTAAAAATGGCTTTTATGCAGTACAATAGCTTAAAAAGACACTCTTAAATCATAACCAACTAACCTTCAATGTATTTATTCATCCACTATTCTTGAATATTTGGGTCGTCTACCGTCTCCAATGGTATGTTCGACTTTATGCATACTGTCGTATCCGTAATAAATTCCACGCCACAATCTTTTTTACTTTTTGCGTCACAAAAAGACACAATGGATACTTGTCGCTTGGTTGCATTTCCACCTTGTTGCTCTACCAGACGTTTGTGTTTGTCACTGTTAATGTGTTTTTAGCATGCATCTTACCTTTCCCAATCGATAGACACATTACAGCATTACAGTGTCTGCAAAAAACTCTTTGTTCATCACTTGCATACTGTCCGTGATCAGAAAACTCTTGACACTCGCTGTTTAGCAGAAACGTTTGGTTTAGGCATCGTATTTACATGCTTGCAAAAAAGCAAAAAACTTTTCGAAACCAGCCGTGGTACTTCCTATTTGTATGGCTGTCGTAATTGTAAACAAAATTCTATCATTCAGATGATTTTTCCGTTGCGACTCTCAATGGTCGAAATAATCAGTCTCTTAATATTCTTTTATCAATTTCTCAATATGCATTAATCGATTATTGCACGTTGATGCATCTGTTTAGTGGTATTTTCCGTATACTAACAAATGCGTGGTATTTTCCCATAAGTGAATAATTGGCTTTATTTATTAAAAAACTCCTAAATTCGTGCAAAAATTAGTTTTATTGCAAATGCGATAAATGCATGTCTCTACTTATTGCACTCTACCGTGAAGGGATCAGTGGGCTTTTGAAGGAAGCTGAGATCTGTGGTACGCCTGGGAGAGTGGAGCCCTGTGATGAAGAGCATGCATATATACCTGTGGACAGAGGCGATCTTTCCACTTACTTTTGGGTAGGTCGGTATTCACTTACCCAAAAGAGTTCCTGTAGTAGGCGATGCTTCCTTTTGGAGAGCTGCTGGGGTTCTTGCTGGGCTTCTCTTTTTGCTGGATGACTCGTGGGTGTGGTGCAGGTTCCGGCTTGGGCAGCATTTTTATAGGGCTAATCAGAGGTTTGGCCCACTGCCTGATTTCTCGCAGAGCTCGTCTCAAGTATTCAAGTCTCCGCCAAGGAGGCGGATTCTCTAATCCGCGAAACCGGTATTGATGGCTGAGGGCCGACAAAAAAAGAGGCTTCCGCTGTAACTTTTGGGGTTCGGGGATGATCCCCACTGGATCAATGCTAATAATTAACATGTGATCGTTGGTGATCGGAAGGATAACACACTTGAATCACTTTTCAACACTTTATATTCATGAGTCTTACAGTTTCACACTTTTCACTGATATTTATAAATTTACGAGTTTTTACTGATTATTTACAAGTTTAATACACTGGCCACTGCACAGGATCAAATTTCACTAAGCTATTTACGACAGTGTGGTCTCTGAGCCTCGATACATGTGTGCAAATTTAACGGGGGAACTGTTGGCTAACTTCCGCCGCGACTGGGGCGCGTGAATCGATGGCCTCTGTAATTAACCCCTTAAGTGTCAGTTTTTTTTAAGTAAATGGGTTCAAAAAATGACAGGTTTTTTTATTTTTGCAAAAAATCATTTAGTTTTTAAGGAAAACGAAAAAAATGGCAAAATATTTTTAATTTGAATCTTTTTTTATATTGAATATTTTTAAAATCATTATAATAAGTACTAAATAGTTGTACTACATTATTATTTCATTTTGTCATTTATTATATACTTCACCAATAACAATAATGTATGGGTTCTTTTATACTAACAGCTTTTTTCTGCTCTTGTATATTTCAGTTACATTGTAATACGCATTTACATAACAAAATTACATAATAATAATAACATACTATCACAAAAGCATAACATAAGAATTTCCACCCCAAGGTAAAGTTT
>PNEQ01005999.1:0-40191 GCA_003012365.1 Medauroidea extradentata
TAACTACTATGGGGATGTGAAGTAATATAAGTGTTCCTTATGTTTTCTTGGCATAGAAATAGTTTTTTGTAATGGTTTGAAAGATGTACCCTATTGTGATTAATGTACCCACTCTATTACATAAAAAGTGATTTAAATTATAAATATATTTGTTATTTATGAATTTAAAATCACTGAGTTTTACAGAATTACTGTGATTTAAAAAGGAGTTATATTTACATTAAATTTAAGTTTTATCCACATGGGAAAAACTAATACTTACCAGGACGGTAAATACCGGATTTTACCATGGTTTTTACCGGGGATGGGAAAAACTTTGCCAACCCTGGTGGGAGGTAAAGTATGTGTCCTCCCCCACACACATTTTTAGGGATTATGTAATTAATTTGCAACTTAATTTTAAAATTGTTTTTGTTGTGATTGCTGCTTTATACTCAATATTTCTGTTTGGAAACATCTACTTTGCACAATTTTGTACTTATAAATTCAAAGTTATCTGGGGGAGGACCTCCGCACCCTGGTATTTTGGGGTATGTGCATATTCGCAAAATACACAAGTCTTTGCCCCCCTCCCAACAAAAAATTTTGCTCCAGCACGCCTGCCCGCGTGACGTGCATTTGTCTATCAGTACCTACACAACAGCGAGCAGGCTTTATCTCTATCTCTGCAAGGAATGTGGCCGAGTTACTGCCGACCCCTTGTTTTACAATAAATAGCCAGCACTGTCTCAAGTCCGCACCTATGTCTAGGGAGGTTTCTGCCAGTCACGTACAGTTCATGTGAGCGTGAATGTCGATTGTTTCGAGTTTTCAGTTTCTTGTGGGGATGCATATCTTTCCAATAGCGTTTTAATATTTCAAGGAGAGTTAGCAGTGCTGGCTTTTTTGTGACATTATCCATGTCAAAACAAGTAAAATCTTTTTAAAAACAGGCGTTTAGAACTATTGTGCTATGGAATAGTAAGACAAGTGGTCGGAACATTGCAGAAAAAGCACGCCAACAAAACTAAAAATAATTTGGCTATCAAATACAAAATAATTCAGTTTAAGAAATGCGATGGTGACAACTGGAAGTGTCGAGAAGACATTGTTACAAGAAAGAAATTCATCGGAAAGAAAGTATGAGAGGCAAATTAATTAACAAGATAATCAGTACTCGACTGTATAGACGACGATACAATTTTCTCAGATTATTTTCTGGGGGCTGGATTGATGTAGCGGGCACAGTGAAGGCAATACAGGTTTGACCCCCACAATTTTCACATGGGGGAATCGTGCTGGATGATTGCCACTGGTTGCTGGGTTTACATCTTTAACAGAACTTTTTACACAATAGTTGCACATGATAATATGAAATCACTCGACTAAAATTTGTTGATATTTTATACAGCAGGTTTTGTCATAAAATTATACAGTCACCGCTGAAATCAGTACA
This sequence comes from Medauroidea extradentata, assembly GCA_003012365.1. Lineage (NCBI taxonomy): Eukaryota > Metazoa > Arthropoda > Insecta > Phasmatodea > Phasmatidae > Medauroidea > Medauroidea extradentata. Next base: position 1,436 of record PNEQ01005999.1, read on the forward strand.
TAAAAAATATAGGATTACGAAAATAATACATGCCATAATTATCTCACTCACAGATTGCATTATAGGGCTTATGGTGCACATTGTTGCCACATCGCTTACAAGACGTTTTTTCATTGAAATTCTGAGTGCTATTACTATTAACAACTAGAATCATAAATATTTTATATAAATACGCTAGTAAATCTGTATTGAAAGTTTGTTTTACATTTTCTACTTTAGTTTTCATTAAGATAGTAGTCACACCTATCCATTTATATAAATCAATCAGTAATGTGAACTTGTTAATTAGATAATATAATTAATTCATTGAATTTTTACAGTAAATTTTTATTCACTTTTTTTCGGTCCAACTTTTGCAGGCATAGTAAAGATATCATGTACCATACCGCTGTTCTTTCTTAAGGCCATAAATTGATTGTTCGGAACAGGATAAAAATGAAAACTGTGATGACTTCGCCAGGGATCGGACCCGAACTCCTGGATTGGAAATCCTTATTGGTATTTAATTCGACTAAGCTGGTATTTGTTGAGTTAGAAAAATACTTGATGAAATTTAATCTATTAAGGTGTAAGAAGTATGAAAAAATTGTTTTTCGTGTTATTTGCTGTCCCATAGTACTGGCGGACGAGGGCATGAAATATAAAAGCTTTACAGTAGAGTGAGTTTCGATGCATTTATCTGTCAGTTGGACGTTTGGTGCGCTAGCACCGGAAATGTGGAGATGGTTATTCAAAGATATATGATATGATTGTTACACATTTCTTTTACATGCCGTACAGCAATGGCTTTTTTTGAAAACTCACAATTTTTAAGTAAATTAAACGCTATGCAGTGCAACTGAAATCAGAACATGGAAAGAGATTTACTAGTGCAACAATTTTTTTTAAAATATTTGTTCAAATATATTTTTTAATTTCTATGGCATACATAATACTAATACACAGTAGAACCACAATTGCTAGAGATGATGGTATATCGCGAAAATATTTTGTGTCACCATACCCTTGAAAACACTGTAGTTTCTTGCAACATCTATGACTGGGTGACGTATGTCTGACACAACGTAGCTGTCTACAGACCAATAACAAGTACCAAATATTACAATAGCGGGATTCTTATACGCTCAGTCAAATAGGGCAACAGCTCCACGTACAAATGAAAGCCAGTAACCTTCTGGTAAGGTGAACGTGCGTTGAAACCCAGCAAACAGTCAAGTTTTCCCGCGATAAATCATCATCTCTAACAATTGCCTGTAGTAATGCAGTGGACGAGAGGGTTCGATAGCCAAAAATTGTGGTTAGGCAAGTCGTGCTTACCGTAATGGCCGTAAACTGGCAGTTGGCAATTCCCAGGCCCCCAATAATTGGTGGTGCCAAAAAAAAAAAGGGTACAAGGCTCCAGGTTTGACAAAGATAACTTTGTGAAAATTGTTCCCCAAAATAAAATTATATCTTTAAAAATATTACATTTTCATTTCTACCTGCTGCATATTTTTATTTAGGTTCAAAAAGTGCTTAAATAGCACCATTCTGCACCTAAAAATTAAAATTTTCCCAGGGGAGAACCTTTGGACCCCCGCTTTTAATGCTAGGTGTCGGCAAAATAATTTTACACTGGAAATTTGTTACAATATTCTGTTGGGGGGGAGGTATGTGTTACATCATACTTTCTGGGAGGGGGGATGGGCACCCCTGGATAGAGAGCACTAAGCATTTGGCTGATGTTCACGGCATGATGTGTAAGAAACAACAAGGTCGAGACAAAGGAATGCCTAGAGGTTATATGCCGGCATAGAATCGTAGCTACTTGAGGTTACCAAAATAGTATTTAGACAGTATCGAAAAAAACTTCCTAACATAATATTTTAAAACAAACACGTGTTTTAGTAATCAAAACATGATATTTTTAATTTAAATTTTACTGATAAAAAAATTTGTTTGATTCATTTGAAAACAAATATGATCAGATCATGATTAAAGTCGGTCAAAAGTATTACACAAGAACAGTTCCATAACTATACAACACTGCATAAACTGCACATAAATAATTACCTTAAATTTTCTTTATAAAATAATAAGCAGAGTACTGTTACCACAATTTCACCAAAGATTAAGGAAATAAAACAGTGCTGGGGAGGAGAATCTTAGCCAAAATAAAAATATATATATCTAGTTACCACTACGAATACACGAACTAGAAAAAACAAAATAAACAAACAAATGAGCATGTGCCAACAAACGGCATACACTCCCTCCCCGAAAGCCGAACACCGGGAGGTACATGGGTACTATAGTAGGCGACACCACACACAAACCACTAAGATTAAAGGATTACACATAACACACAATTATATTAAAGTTTAAAATCTCTTAAGCTTCCGCAGAAGCAGAAGAAACAACAGATAAAGGCACAACAATAGATCCCTCTAGCACAATGGGATTACTAGAAGGTTGACTCAAAACAGTAAGCAATAGGCTGCCGCACACCCTCAAATTCTCGAGCTAAGACTGCACCTAAGGCCAAACTAGAAGCATCTGTTTGTAAAATAAATTCTTTAGAAAAATCAAGCATGTGCAAAACAGGAGGGTAAATTATATAATTTTTTTAAAATGTTGAATGCCTGCTGTTCTTCACCCCACTTAAATTTTACAGATTTTTTACGCAAACGGTTCAGAGGTTCTGCCTTTTCAGCCAGGATAGATAAATTTACCAAAGAACTGAACCATGCCAATGAAATGAGCAATTCCTTTAGCATTACAGGGTGGAGGAAAATCTCTAACAGCACAAGTATGCTCAGGATCAATAGAAATACCATTTGAAGAAATTTTATAACCAAGAAAAGAAATTTCTTTTGCAGCAAAACAAACTTTTTTTAGGATTAATGAAAGATCTGCCTTTTCTAGGCGTAATAAATCTTCTTTAAGATGATCCACATGGTGTTCAAAAGATTCATAATATATCACAAGGTCATCAAGACAGTTACACACGTATTTAAACTTAATGTCGTGAAATATTCTATCCAAAAGACGAGTAAGTACCCGAGCACCAGTAGCCAAACCAAAAGGTACATGAGTAAACTGGTAAAGGTTCCATGGAACACAAAAGCTTGTAATAGGCTTAGACTGTTCTGATAGAGGAATTTTATGATAAGCTGCATTAAGATCAATAGTAGCAAAATACTTTGCTTTTCCAAACCAATTAAAAGCAGAATGCTTTAAAATAGATTAAAATTCGATCTTTTGATTAACTTTGCGAAAATCAAACACCATGCTGTGTTTTCCATTGGGTTTAGGCACTAAAAAGGCTGGACTGGCGTATTGTGATGTGGTTTGTTCAATAACACCTTTACTTAACAATTCCTGAACTTGATTTCTCAACATTTCCATTTTAGAGGGTGCTAGTTTATATGGATAGCTCTTAACATGTTCCTTATCAATTAGTTTTATATCATACTCTAATAAATCAGTTAGTCCTAATTTAGAGGTGAGAACGTTAGGAAACTGTTCACACAGGGTTTTAATCGCTGACTGTTGTGACTTGTCCAAATGTGTAAAAGGATCAGCAATTACTTTTGAATGAGCCATTATTTCAGATGAAATGTTTTGATTCTGTTTACAATCTGAAGAGAAAAAAAAATGTTGTTGGGAGAAAATTTTAAAAATATATTCTGGTCTTGAATATCTACTACAAGTCCGGTGGATTTCATAAAGTCAGCACCTAATATAAATCCTTATCCAAGATTTTTGGAAACAAGACATATATGCTTTCATGTAAAATGTGCAATTTTTATCTTAAATGTAACACAACAAGAAATAGGTAAAGCTTCTCTGCATGCTGTGTAGCACTGAATATCACAAGGTTCAGCAGACTTTATCAGCTTAAATTCCCTCAATTTTTCAAAAAGTTTTTAAAAAATAATAGAACGCGCTGCTCCAGAGTCAACAAGCGTATTAATAGTTAATCGTCCTAAAATAAGATCAACACGAGCCAGGGGTTGGAAATTTCTGAATACCCTTAACATTTGGATAATTTACTTCACATATGCTCAAATTCTTTTTCTTGTCACCAAATTTATGAGAACCAAAAAATTATTGAACATTATGGCAAAGATTCACAGACTTTAGTATGTGAGCATTATATTGAGAATTAGCAGGACTGCTATGATTACAAGGAAGATCGCTCACATTTCTTCACTGTGGTCCTTATTTTTTGCCTTTAACTTGAAACAATTTGAAATAACATGATCAGGTTTCTTGCAATAGTTACAAGTGATAATACATTTTTGTTCAAAGCTAGCTTGAGGATGTTCGGTAGGTATTTGCAATTTGGCAGGATTTTCAGCCACATGGCTGAGGTTAGGGTCACTGGGTGCCTTTTTTATTATCTTTTAAATGTTTTGGTAGGTTTGTATTGGTGAAATAAATTTTCACGTTTCTGGTCAGCATACCGAATGTTTTGAGAATGTATGCACGCCATGTGTAATTCTGCAAAATAAGGGTGTTTTGAGACAAAAACTAAACGAGAGTGTTCCTGAGGTGCTAATCCTTCCAGAATAGTGCCGATGATTTTACTTTCAGTTAACGTCAACCACAAAACAACAGCAGCCTCTCTAATGCTACTTGCAAAGACAGACAGTGACTCCTTAGGTTCCTGTAGATGGTTGAACATTTTAAGTTGCAGTTGTGTAAGAAGTCTAGCAGGAATAAAAAAAATTTAGAATATCAGCATGGTACGCATCAAAGGAAAAATTTTGTTAAATGGCTAATCTGGTTCTTTCACTGAGAGGACTTTGAGTAAATGGGTAAATTAATTCTAGAAGTTGTGCTTCTGGCACAGTTTTACTTTTGAAGTTTCACAATATTCTTTAAATATTCTAAAAATTTTGGCACGTGCAAACCATCAGTTGCTGGGAAATCACGCATCATTCATTCAAGGGGGCTGAGTAATTTTTCCAAAGACTGGTGAAACAAGGTTAGGTACAGTTGGAAAGACAGAAGGGTCCCATAAACAACATTAGTGTGTGGAGAAGGTGAAGTAAACAAAGGTACAGCCTGGTGTGACAATGAAACAGGCACACAGAGAGGTGTGGTGCCTTTAAGATAGGTTCCTTTTCTTGGGATTTTCAGTTCTGGATTTGTGGTGATTGGGTTGGATTTTTTAGGCTTTGCTCAGGTTTCTGTTGACATGGGTGAATCTGGCTTAAAATTTGTATTTAAGCGGGATAGTTTTGTTCCTTTCGTGCGTGCCGGCAAATAGGAATGGGACAACTTGAAGTGTTTGTTAGAGGCGCGACAGGGTAAGGATATTGAACAAATTATAGGCGACTTTGAGGATGTAATTACTACTAGAACAGGTAAATGTGACATTTCCTTACGAATTTAGGGTTATGGAAGATGCTCCTATCCGGGTACTTATCATACATTACTCTCCGCCCAAATTGGAGGCAATGAGAAGTGTGATTCGTAAACTGTTGGATCAAGGTGTGATTTCTAAGTCTTCTTCCGAATATGCCTTTCCTGCCTTTTTGGTGGGAAAAAAGGATGGAGGGTATCGTACTGTGACAAATTTATCGAGTCTTAACAAAAAAACTTAATTTGGATCCATTTCCTGTAGCCACTATGGAGGTAGCATTACAGCACCTGGGAAAGGCTCGGGTGTATACCTTACTGGATCTGAATAATTTGTTTCATCAGTGTCTTTTGCATCCTTCATGTAGGAAATACACTTCTTTTCGGATTCCATGGGGTCACTATCAGTTTAATAGGGTCCCCATGGGTACGTCATTTGGATCTCAGGCCTTGTCTCGCGTCATGGACCATGTGCTAGAGGACAATAAGTTTCGGTACGTCTTCAATTATGTGGATGACATAATTTACAGTGAGACAGTTGAAGAACATAGGGATCATGTCAGAGAAGTATTGACCAGATTTCGTAAAGCGGGATTAACGATTAATCCAAAGAAGGTGTCGTGGTTTCGGTTTGGACAGGAATAAGTTTCTCCCATAGCCTAGTTTCCCAGACCTAAGTCGTTGAAAGGAGTACAACGGTTTATAGGTATGCTTGATATTATTCCCGCTTTGTCCCACATTTTTCAGAAATTATGGAACCATTGAATAGGCTCACGCATAAGGTACAATCTTTCCATTGGGGAAAATAACAAGAGAACACGTTTGTGACCCTTAAGGAAGCCTTGGTTCATGCCAGTGATCTTTTTTTGGCTGACTTTGCAGATGCTTCTGTCTGCACGTAGATGCCTCTTCATTAGCCCCAGGGATGGCGTTAGGACAGAGGAAGGAAGACGTAGTCGCACCCGTGGCTTTTGCCAGTCATAGGTTGAACGAGGCAGAACTTCTGCTGAGTGCCTATGAAAAGGAAGCCTTCGCGGTTATATACGGAATTGAGAAGATTTCCTCGTATTTGGAAGGTCACGAGTTTGACCTGTATACTGACAACCAGGCTGGCAATAGTGCATTAATGTGTTTATTTCGTTGTGTTCCTTGAATTTTTGTTGGTGCACATTCAACATTTACCTACATGTTTCTAACTCATGATACCATTGTTTCGGGAACTCTATCGCTGTAGCTTCATTTGTGATTTGAAAGAAAACTATGAGTCCTAGACTATTGCAACAAGAGGACCTTTTTTGTTAGACAGGTAACATTACTCAATAAACCATCTTCAGATGTTCGAAAGTCCGGACGGTAAAAAAGTTATACGCAATTAGAGGGTAGCCACCACTGCTCTTTTCATAAGGGCGCAAGGTTTCGACCAGCATTTTCTGTTGGTTTGCAGATCCTAACAACATTTAGCAATGCTGAAAATATATTTTTTTTATGTCAATTAGTTTCCGATATTTTGGGAAAATACTGTTTTAAAATTTGATGTTCAGAGGCCCATTACTCCCTTAACTTTGTGTTTAGATGAAAAGTGCAAAATATGTTTTCGTCATAGCTTTTCATGAGAAACATGTATGAGGAGTTTGTCCCCCTATTTAAGAAACACCCTGTATAATTGTGCTAGTTGACGTGTTTTCTAAATTTACCCTTCTTTTCCCTGTACGGAATGTAAAAGATGTCGGGATAGTGAAACTCTTACAGGAACGGGGTCTTCTGCATTTTTGGACCCCCGGTGCAGTTAGCTTACGATAATTCCTCCTATTTTGGATCCTACGTTTTTAAGGATATGTGCTATTGCTGGGCCGCTAAACACATTAGGTGAAGTCTTTATTTTCCCAAAGGCAATATCACCGAAAGAGTGAATCGTAATCTGAAGATCTCTTTGGCATCCTTTTATCGGGAGAAGCAGGCCGAATGGGACAAAGACTTTAGTATTATTAATTTGGGGTTTAACTCAGCTACGCATTCTGCCAATGGAGAATCCCCATTTAATGTTATGTATGGGAGGGAAGCGATGCATCCCTTGTTTAATATTTGGGATGTTCCGTGGTTGGTCGATAAGACGACCGAGACATTCAGGGAGGACATGATGAAAAGCGTCGCCACCAGATTAACTAAAGTTAAAACCGAACATCAGAATAAAACAAATGTGGGCAGAGTATCTTCGCCTTTTTCGCTGGATGACATGGTTATGTGTAAAAGCTTCAAACTCCCCTCTAAGTCAAGGGAGCTAGGTACTAGTAAGTTGCTCCCTTATTTTGAAGGTCCCTTTCGCGTAGTTAAAATTTTGGGACCCAACACCATGTTGCTGGGGAAAGGTAAGGATGGGAAACCTGTGAGGAAAGCTCATGTCTCTCATTTAAAGAATTTCACTGGCGCTACTCCTTAAAATACCCGAGTTTCCTGTTTCGTCCCCTTTTGGAAGGGTTATCTTGTGGAGAGTTGGGACTGGTCCTTGGTAGGCAGGAGTACCCCTGATCAGACTTTTTAGAGGGGGGGGGGGATTTGTGCCCTTGGAAAGACTGTTTGTCCCCTCCATTGGTTCTATGTTCTAGTTGTCTTCCCTGTGTACACTTGACAGCAAGGTCTCTACGTTCCCCTCTCTCCCCCCTTGACTCCCGCCTTGGGACTGGAGGAGAGGCGGATAGGAGAGAGTGGGGAGAGGACAGTGGTTATATGAAAGGAGGAGTGATGGTGCGGGAGAGGAACATGCTGGATCTGACGTGTGGAACTTCACAAGCTGTGCGGCGAAACTACGAGCAACAGAGACTGGCGCTGTGAGGAGAACTGCCGAGTTATTGCGGGAAGAGGTCGAACATAGGACGTCATACTAAAGAAGACGTCCTGATATTTGTTTAACCCATATTGTCTGCAGTGGGATAACTATGATGTCTAGGGGGGGGGCGTCTTCTATATGGATCGTCGTGAGTAAGACTGGTCTTCAAGGACATACAGTAAAACCCTGTTAAGACGTTTTTTAAGGGACTTTACTCCACAAACTTCTTAGCTGGGAAAACATCTTAAATGGGAAAACTTCAGTCGTTACAGTTGTAGGTGCAGTCTTTATTAAATTTTATTTCAGAGTCGCAAGGACAATTTAATGTACAGTGAAACCCCTTATTTACACTTTTCAGGGGGACAGGGCGAACAAGTGTAAAAAGTGGGAAAGTGTAACTTAAGGGAAATCTCATAAAACTCATTCAGTTTACCTTATTTAGTGCTTTTGTTTACATGTTGTTTAAAAAACTCTCTTCAGGTAAAATCAAAGTGATAGTATTCATGCAAACAATGCATTTATCATATTTTGTGACGTAAAATTTGGTATACTTTAAGTGACCAATATTGCTTTGAGAAGATTCATGGTACGTGCACATACCATTTCAAAAGAACACCTTGAAATGTTAAAAGATCGTATTTTTTTTACCGTTTGGTTAACACTGTTCAGCATTTTACCATTTTTCTGCAATGCTATCGCGAATTTAGGTAGTTACAGTACGCATTCGAAAGAGGATTGAAAGTTATTTACTCAGGTCAACAAATGTTTCCACGAACTCGTCACACTTCTCCATGATCATCAACTTTTGTTTTATCGAAAATGATTATTTTTCTATTATATTTACGTTATGTAACCATCTAAACACACTGCGCTAAAATTGAAATGACTTTAAATCACATCTTTTTATAATGTAACATTTTCGAACACGTCGCAAAGTTTAGGTTAAAGTTATCGTTTGCGCAAACAAAGACAAACGAACGCACGTAAAGAGATCAATGTTGCCATTGTGGGTACAGTGATCAATAGCGTTCCAAACAATCGATAATGCTAGCGGCGGCAATTGTCTTGCCGCCATCTTGAATTTATTGTGCCGTGAGCGCAAGCATTACAGACGATCACGGTCAATCTGCTACGAGACGTGATCACCAATGGCGGATTGTATTTTTTCGTATGCTTTGGCCATCCTGAGCGTACCTGCTCTCTGACGTCTGTGGAACGCTACATCTCACATTAGTTATCTATGATGACAGTGCAAAAACTTAAACAAATGCAGTATTTTTCTTGCAGTTTCCTTTCAGTTTGTTTATTAAAGAAAATTGTGTACATTACTTCAAAAATATTTCGTTTCTTTATTAAAGTTGACTGCATTACACAGGAAATCAGGCACGTGGCAAAACGTAAAAAGTTGGAAAATTAACCATAGCTCTTATGACAAAAGTGATGGGACCAAACAAACCAAACAACTCAGCTGGGAAAACGTATCTCGTGGGAATGTCTTAAGCGAGTTTTACTGTAGTAAGAAGGTAAACGGCGGGCGAACTGGCCAGCCGACGCAGAAGGTAAGAAGAATATGTACTTTATGTGCAGCGGATCGAGGAACATGATGGCGATTTATACAATTTACAGAAGTGTAGTGGACTCGTGCGTTTAAGTCGGCACATTTGACCACCCTTTTCACACGTCAAATGGGAGGCCTCCGAAAGTATTGAACTATATATAAACGATGTGTTTCGCGTTTCGTTCCGTTATAGGGGTATTCCTGCTCTCCTTTCTTAAACTATGTATTAGGTGCTTAGATTTATTGTGTGAAGACTCAGAACGATTAACGATGGACCTGATTATTTATTGGTTCTGTTAAGACTTGTTATGTTTGTGATCCTTAGAGGTGACATTATCGAGAATTTCCGTGTGTGCTCCTATTCATACCTTTTGTAATAATTGTTGTTATTTATGTATTAAATGATACTGTGTCCAAACAGTAGTCTGTTTCTGCATTGTTTAGGAGAAGTGTTGCAAGTGAATATGTGGGAGACTGCAAGGCAGTAATATTTTAATTTTAACTTAAGACTACAAGCTATGTAAATGGACGAACCTGAAAAATAAACACAGAGTTCCACAAGCTCATCATCTGTAATTTTGGGAACTCAATCACTAACTAAAAGCGTCTGAACTGAACTGCTGCACAATATTTAGCTTTGGTGTGACATTCCACAATGTCTTGTACTATTTGGAATGAAAAAGTTGCATTTACACAAGTCAACATTTTCTGCTATTATTCAAAATTCCAACAATACTTTCAAAATTCCACTACTCTTGCTTTTCTTGACTTGTTGCCATCCTGACTAAAGAATATATAGCATGTTAACATCTACCCTTTGGGGTAGAAAAGATATACCTAATTAGCTAAATTTATGTAGGTAGGCCTACTGCAATTTCTGCACTTATCACATTTTGCTTAACCCTTTCATGACTTTGGTTTATACATAGTGTTTAAATCCTGTGGAGTGGAGTTTTCCACAATTTTTTTTTTTTGCAAATACACTAGAAGCTCGACAAAGCACTCTTGTCGGGAGACTGAAATCTAATCCGCGCTAAAGCCTATGCTCGCTGTACCGAAATAGACAAGAAAGAACAAAAAAAAATTTTCAATAAAGTGTTATTTAGCCCCGCAATGTTCATATTTGCCACTGTATCATGTTAAACTTCCATCCTTTATAAGTCTGCCGGCATTATCCGCGGATAACGAAAACAGCGTATATTTAAGACTCCATACTAACTTACACAAACCACTACATACAATTAATAAAAAAAAATTTTAACCCCTAATCTCAAATGCTACTATATTTGTGCGAGATACAGATATTTAAAACGTTCGTAAAGTGTCTCACGACATTTAAATATCGTAAAAATTACACGTAGCGTGTGCATTGTGGCAAAAGTTAGTTACAGCGGCAGCCACACAGAGCGGTCGTGGTGATTTGGCAACAGTGCGTGCAAGCCAGGTGGTCTGCTACTGCTGACGTTTCAACACGCCACGGACCTGATCCGCCGCGCTATCTCTCCACCCACCCTACACTGCCAAGGACGTGCGCTGGGCAGACAGAGTGTGTCTCCACAAGCGTTGATAGAATTGCATCTGATTAACACTACATATTTCTCGCATGTAATGCATACTTTATCTTTGTCAACTAGATAAAACAACAGTGGAACAAATACGACTACATGGGCGTGAAAATTTTGCATTTGTCTCTAAACATTTATTGCTTGTATGTCGTGCATATTAATTACACAAAGAATCGGATCATAAACATGAATATTTTGACCATAATTAACGATGTTAGCAGTTTCGTTTTTAATACGGCATCACTGATTGTAGTAAAATAGACTTGGTGCGGTTTTTTTCACACATGTCGCTGAAAAATTTAATTCCACTGGTAAACATGGATAAGAATAAAGTTTTAGCGGTTTCCGTTTTAATACAGCGCCACTGATTGCAATTAAATTAACTTAGCTCAACTTTTTTTACAGTTTTCGGTGCAGTACTAACACTTGATCCTACGATTTGTCATGCTTTATTTTGAGACGTACGAATAGCACACTCGTTTTTTTCCCCATACCTGCAGCCAATTGCAACAGATATGTCTTTGATTAAATGTAGCTTTTTCATTTTGTCAGTCAAAGTAAGAATTTTGCGATATTCTCTTCGGTTTAGAAGGATCACTAGTCTGTCTTTTTAGAAAACATTACGCTGAAGGCTATGGAATCGTGTATAATTGCACACAGTAGAGGCGTTTCAGGGCCGTGTACTACGTGCGGGTGGGCAAACAATACAATGTAATTAAATACTTGCGTGTGTTCTGTGTGGAAGCAGTTTGCGGGCAGGCGACAGGCGACGCAGCCCGCGGGAGATATCAAATCATTTAGTTTTGGAAGTGTGTGGCAAGCGATAAGATCTATGCAAGTGAAGTACAGCGCCCGCACATTCGACACTGCATCGCTTCCTTGCCCCTGCCACCCGCACCATCCGCTGACCACCGGTAAACAAACACACCGCACACACCAAGAACATTGCGTAACGGAGTAGATAACAGTGGCACACAACACGAAACTAGCTGCTCTCTCGTGCATGAGTGGCCCGCTAGTAGATCGTACGGTAAACTAAATATGAATTCTTGAGAATTTCATGTTTATATTTTACGTTTTTTCCCCTCATTTTCCAACCGCTGTTTGTGAAAACCACGAATACGAAGTCCGCGGATAAGGCGGGCTGACTGTAATACAGTACTCCAGTTTAACTGTTAAACTATTGTAGTTTATGTTACGGCAATGTTTAGCTTGTCTTTCACCGAATAAGCCTTTCTCTTCTACAACATCGCACCACATAAAAAACTGAACTGATCGCAATAAATTCTTGTTGGCAGCTGCTAGTGTGTCGTCAGCTGTGACTATCACTTCCCACCCACATAGAGGCTGGGGATTCCCTAGTGGCAGTTTCTGCCCCTTCCCCCTTCCAAGCAATACACTCTCCTCCACTCCTACCACCCCTAACAATAGGTCTTCCGCACTGCCGCACAGCGAGACGTCAAGACTCCTGGCAACTAATAAACACATCCGGCCTGTCAAACTTTGAACATGTACATTACCGCTTTCTGTCCGCTGTTTTTGTCCGTCTCCGCCTCTCTCGTTTGATAGTTTGATCGGCAAAACAAACCTCCCTTTGAAGTACATATTAGGATTGTGAAGTTTCTGGTACATAAGCTTGGGGGACATGAAGTACCCTGCGATATAGCCGAATGCGCGGTTTATCGAAGCGCGGTATACAGAGCTTCTACTCTATATATATATATATACATATATATATATATATATATATATATATATATATATATATATATATATATATATAGAGAGAGAGAGAGAGAGAGAGAGAGAGAAAATTTGATTTGATGTTTTAATAATAATAATCAATTCTATAATGTAAATTCTTTTTCTGATTTACACAATTTTAACTCGAAAACTGGCTGGAAATATTTATACTTCTATGTAGAAAACAATGTACAACATATATCAGACTGAACTGTTTACATTACACTGAAATTTTTTACAATGTAGGCTAATAATTCGTAAAAAAAAAAACCTAACAAATTCCCTACACCACTTTAGATACAACACACTGACACTTTCCTTGAACATTTAATAACGTTTTAATCTAATTTTACTCAAATAGACTATACACGTAAAAGAAGCCCTAAATCTCAGTCATCATACTTAGTTATATCACCTATTCGTTAATTTTTGTTCCTTTTGTAGGATGTCCATTATTTACACACGTGACACTTTTGTTGAGCATTTAGACACTTCTTCTGTACAGCCTATAGAAAATATGGGTGTATAAAAACCCAATACAACAGTCAATACACAGTTTTATGTCTTATCATAGCTTGGTTGTTTAGGCCTATAACAATGCAAATAGGTTTTTTTTCTCACATGTTTGTAAACAAATTAAATTAGGCTATTCATTTAAACATAATATCACTGCAAAAAATTCTGACTTAATAGTCTCTCAAACCCCTTCACACCATTTGTGTTGTGTGTCATATCTTTGGTTACACACATACCACTATTGAAAACGTTTACTGTGTAGTATGTACACAAAGCCCTACGTCACATTCTATGCACATCAACCTAGTGTCTTTACGCTTCTTTATTTTATTTGTGAAATGTTTGCAAACATATCATGGTCGTTGTGGCTTTGCCTTGGCTGCTGTTGGTGGTATTGGTGAAGGAAAATGTCTTGCAGTCAGACGCAGAGGGGATGGTGCAAGGTCTGAGGAACGTCGTCGTCCTTTGAAAGAAAGCCGAGTAGGACTATGTTCTTCTACAAGCTGGTGAACTAGATTCAACCAGAACTGCATGTAGGAAATTTTTGCCAGTTTTGATTTGGTACAAAATATAGGAACTGGAAACAGCCACATCCAGTAAATGGAAAAGAGTTTTTTATACAATTTTAGGGATATTCTAGTGCTGTGTAAAAAACTCATTCGTCATGTCAGCTTTGTCCACTAACCCCATATTTTTATTATACTGTGTTACAGACAAAGGTTTTTTTAACGTTTTCGCCAGTTTGTATTTCTTGTCTGTTTCGACAAACTGGTGGGCGTGCACAGTGCTTAGCATGCACACGTCTCGTTCGTCATGCCATTTCTCTGAAAGAATGGCATTAGTATGGTACGATGCACATTCTCCTTTCTTTACTGCGGACGGAAATTTTGGCTTTCCTTTTCTGTTTGCACGCAAAACCTCACATGCACCAGTTACTTTGGATGGAAGAAACTGAAATAGATATAGACTGGAATATAAGTTATCAGTAAAAAGGATGTGACATTTGCCGAGATATGGTTCCTAGAGTGTCGTGACAATGGAGCCAGAAATACCAAGGTCAACAATTTTCTGAATGTGTGTTTGCGCACCTGCATACACCAAGAATTCTAAAACAAATTCTGTCAAGCAATCACACAGCACGAACAGCTTTACACTGAACTTGTGTCGCTTAGATGGCACATACTGTTTGAAGGTCAAATGACCTTTCCACGCCATCATACTTTCATCCATACAGATGTTCCAATAGGGATGAAAAAGTGATTTGAATTTAATTTTAATGGTTTCAAGAATAGGGCTGATTTTGTGTAGGCCTAAGCAGTCACCTGCAAGCTGACTGTAACTGTCTGAAAAATGCAGAAGTCTTAGAAGAAGAAGTAGGAAACGGTCTTGTGATAAAACTTTTCCAAATACTGGAGTGGACAGAACGGGCTATGCTGACCAGTAATCCTTTAGACGATTTTTGGTAAGTGAGACATCAAAATTTATGCTGGCATGAAAACTATAGAGTTCAGAAATGCTAGGTTTGAACCACAGTTTCAGCTTTGACTTTTCTTTTGTCACAAACTTTTCAGTCATGACACATTATCAAGTAACTCCAAATCATCTGAAATCCCCGAATTTGTGTCATCAAACTGTTAAGTTACATTGTTGGAAGATCACATTACTTTCCCAAGTAAAATTGTCATGCATCTGAAGCTCAATTTCTGTGCTCACCTCTAATTCGCGCCACGAATCTCACTCAGATTCGCTCTGTAAACTACTGTCACTTTCACTAGCAGATTCTTAAATTGCAATAATTTTACTTATTTCCTTTTCTGAAAGTTTGTGTCTTTTGCGAGACGTTGCCATTATAAACAAACACTAAGACATATTGAAACACACCTTTACCATGGCGCGAAAATTACACAAAGTATTTTGCTGCATAAAAGAAAGTAGCTTTTATCTGGTGTGTGATGTGAATTGTTCTGCGATCTAGTGTGTGTTTGGAAAACTACTAGAATACTTTACTGCGCACACTGGAGACAGCAGCAGCAACACTACTATTGTATCAGCTTATATTTTTGGCCATACTTATACAGTCAAACTGCCCATTTCAATATAGGTGGTGCAAAGTGTGCTGCAATCTCGTGAATACATCTGAACTATTTGTATACATTATAGAAAAGTCAACCGATAGCACCATATGCAATAAAATTGAATAAACGTACATATACGGCCATACTAACAAAGGCAAAGTTAAAAACGTATATTTATGAGTATACTATTGCAGGCAGAGAAAATATGCTCAAAAAAGGTACGTTCATACTAACCAAAGGTTGAAGCAAAAAATTAAATTATTAGCAATGTTATTGAATAAACTGCATACCCTTCATCTTTTTCTAATAACTGTATTTTCAAATTTTTAATTTTTAAACTTCAAAAATAAGGTAAAACTCCAAAATCTGATATTCAAACATAATTATCATGGTTAAGGGTTCCTATGTTTAGAATATTAATACCAACAGTAGTGACCAACCAATCACGAATTACTGGCATTCTATGGAATAACCTTTTTTTTTTTAAATAACAAGCATTGTTTAACAACTAAAAAACAAAACACCAGAAAAAAACTTAAAGCAAAATAAAATATAGACCATGCATCAGACTCACTGGTAAATACTATGTCACCTGATCCCCCATCAGCATCCTCATCATCAGGCCCATAACCAGACCCGCTGGACTCAAGATCATCTTTCACCTCGTGGCCAGCACCCGATCCCTCGAGAGCAGCATCGTCATCAATAAAAATGTCATCTTGCGATGATAAATGATTTTGAGGCTGTAAATATATAACAGTTATGTAACAATATGCAGAGTTCATTATGTCTTTGCCCCTTGTACACAGGTTTTGTTCATTTTCACAATAGAAGGATAGCAAACAAAAATAAGTATCAAAAAAGATAATCCAACTAAGCAGTATGCCAACATCACTTACCAATAATAAAAATTAACAAAATTATCTAACTGATAAAATATTTCAAATGAAATACACACTTCAATAATAATGAACAACAGCAAAATGCAACAAGGTGTCCAGAAACAAACACATAATAACCACACATAAAACCTTAGCTAAATTGGTGACAAAAATTTTGGTGCCAAATTGTTGTACGATGACATTGTATATGCACACCATGGTAACATAGCACTGTAGTCTCTCATGTGCTTCACAGGCATATTTATTTATTTTACTACTACTGTTCTAACCTGCATATTATGGGCACAAGTTAAAATCCAGAGTAGTCCAAACATGACTCTATAGTTACTTGACGTAACATACATAAAATAATACCTCAACATGGAGCACAAGAGGTGACTTTCTCCATCAGTGTTGTCACATTGTGCACGTAAAATGACTTATAACATTCTGCCACTTATATTTTCGTCTCCAATTTAGCCCAGGTAGGCTTATTATATTGTCCTGTATATTAATATACCAATAAATAGTATAACTACTAACTAGTGATCAAATTCTCAGCATATTTATTTATATCTTCAGGAAAACATTTTTATTTCTAACCTCAGGAGAAATCTCCTTACTTCCATCAATAACAGATTTATAAATTTTTTTGATTATTTATCTAAGTTGGCTCACGTAAGAAAAGTAAAACTACATTGTATATTTTTTTCAGATTTAGTTTTTAAATTCATGCAAACATCAGAACTCATTAAAATAATCAAATTTTTCCACTGATATCCTCATTAAAAACACTTACTTGGGCTAAAATTTGGTAAAAGCATCACTAAAATACATTTTTTAGCTTATTCGAGAGGTTTTCAATTTTACATTTCTAATCATTAGGTTTTTAAGATTACAGTTTTCTAAAAACCTTGGAATTGAAATATTTCCTTGAATATAGCAAAAAGGGTAGCCCTACTTTAATAATAATAATAATAATAATAATTACATATGTACATATTTCAACATTGTCAAACTTTTATAGTAGAATTATGTATTTTCCATGTTTACAAACTTTTATAATAGAATAATATATTTTAAAATTTCAAAATGTACCTAATGCACTTTAATTATACATATAAGCTACAAATTTTCAATTTTCTCCCTAGAAACTTAAAAAACATATTTAAGGCAAGATTTGGCAGCAGTCTGTAACTGTGCTTTCAGCATTAGGAAACTGTGAAAAGTATCATCTTACAGTTATCAGGACCAAACACTGGTAACAAGCAACTTACAACTGTTTACTATAGAATAACGATAATTATAAACATGCAAGTTATGATAGGTTACTGGCCTAAGGGAGATAGGCCAAGCTGCATTTACGAACAGCTAGAGCCTTTGTGAGGAAACAAGCAAATGGTAATCAGTTGTCTAATGTATTAAGTAAGTTTCCTATGCAATTATTTGCATGCATTTGGACATCATTGCGAGAATTACCCTATATCACCAAAATGGATAAAGATAACTTCATGAAACTTATTAAAAAATTTTAAATGATGAAATAAAAAAAATATATTAAGGTGCCCGTTTACCTGCCAAATAAACTTTGTTGCAATGTGTCTGAAATACACATTTTTACAGAAACTATTGCACTTGCGTCAACTCTGTTATCATACAAATAACGCTCACATTACAGACGACTCAATACCATTTACAGGACGTCCAGCATAATGCAAACATTTTTAAGCCATTAAACAATGCTTAAAGCTGCACTTTCAAGTTGCTGCACACAATTTAATGTAAGCCTACTTTTAAAAACCTGTTTGCAAACTGTATAGAAGTATGTGTTGAAGTTTTAGAAAGTATTTACGTCAATAAAAATATGGGTCATCACATAAAGGGCATGATCCCCATGGAAAAATCGTCTAACATTTGGGCTTTCTGGTGATATAATATGATAAAGGGCATAGAAACAATGCTCCCCAACTCTCCGCTGGCCTGTATATTAGCCGCTGCAGTTTCTGGAGATGATTAGTCAAGGAGACAGATGGGGAGGATGTACTGTCCTCTTATCTCCCTCCTGGTAAACCAATACAAGTGCTACGAGCACCTTCTTTCTGTGTCTCTCCCCCCATGGAGCCTACTAGCTGGATGCTTGCAGTGCAATGTTGTCAAGTTGCTACGGAGATGTCACCTGCCCTCAGCCGTGGCTGTGTCGTGCCTCAGAACTCTCAGTCCTGGCTGTCACTTCACAGTTTTCCATTCTTCCTGTCTATCATTCCAAAGTGGTACTGTGCATTTTCAAACATATAAACACTACATTACACTCAATCACCACATTTATAAGGCAAACTGCAGATGCTGTATAAATAAACTTTGTTTCCTGATAGTCAAATATTTTATTTTCGGCGTAAGAAAATAGTACAATTATATCCACACATCAAAAAGTTGCATGTTACAATCTTTTGTCTATTTATAATGCAAAAGGCAACAAAAACTACCAATACTATACTAAACATTGATTTCAATTTGTGGGTAATCCAGTCTAACGCCATAAATTTGAAATGTTTTCAATTTACTACATTTTTAAGAACTTAGAAGACAAAATTAGGCACAGTATTACCAGCTGCTTTCTTCTAAGCATGATTCCATGTAGCCCTTTTCACAACTATTCATTGTTTCTTAATAGGCCTACGGTTATATATTTATTTTTGCAACGCTTTGCAACCAGTTTCAGTGTAAACATGACTGATTTATAAACATAGAAAAATTCCGAATGGCTAATTCACTCGTGTGGAACCGTTGCCGTGCGACTTTCGGTTATAGGCTTTTAAAAAGCTATCACGAAACACAGATGCAGAAACGAACATGACAAACAAAAAAAAAATATCATTAATAAAAAACTAAATATTCTTCTTGAATATTGATTATCATAAAAGTAAACAAAAACACAATTGTCACATTTCATGCTTACAAAACAAACACTACCTCGCACAAATACGACAAAAACCTTGATAGACCATCTTCTCCTAAAATTGGCTGCGATATACAGAATTCAGGCTCACTAAAAACTGTACAAAAAGGTTGAATGTAACTCATCACTTATCTTCCTTTCATCATGACCCAATTCAAGAAATCATTTCTGGTTACCTCCCTCTAGTACGAATAAACAACATTAGCAATGTAGTCATTGCTTGAAAAAATTCACGATTTCTAGACAGGTCACTGAAATACTTGGAACATTTCGTACCAAGGCATAAAATACTTTTACAAGATCTTCTTTTGGAAGGCGAACAATAATTCTGACAACAGCTAGAACGAAACTAGTTTGAATAACAAAGTAATAAATACGGTACCTATCTAAGAAGGGTCGTGCATGAGAAATGTTTTTTAAGCATTACCATCATAGTGCATGGAATTTTTTTCAGTTACATTCTGCAATTATTATTTAATTTTTCTACTGCACAACATATTATGTCAAAATTTTACTGTGGGAAGGTGATGGTTTCTGGGCGTCCAAAATGTATTTCAGATCTCTGATAATTGACTATGTTCACAAAAGAAAGCCTGTCTCAGGCAGTAAGCAATGCATATAATTTTCTTAGAGTTTTTGGGGCATTTGATTTTCCCACAAAACATTGTCTCAATATACTTCATTCCTAGTGAATAGCTATATTTACATCGGACATAATGGTGAAGTAGCAAACACTCTTTCCAGTATGTCCAAAAAATATACAGTATTTCTAATTTGGTTTTATTTAGCCAAAGTCATTACTATTACTCAGCCCTACATTTGCTGCAGGACGAAATCATACTAATCTCCTTTTTACAATGTACTAACAAATGGTATGAACAACGGCATAATTAATTTTTCCATGTGAAATACAAACTATGCAATTTGAAACGTACAAGTAATTCAATTCAAACACATTACTATAGGTTGTTCACTATAAACTGAACACTCAACACAACTTGAAATTAATTAAAACTATGTTTCATTGGGCCAACAGAAGTTTACTTTTGGTAGTGTTAAAATGATTACACTTGTTTTTAGTTACTTTGAAGTTTTCGAAAATAGTAACGCTGGCCACAAAACAGCTGAAAGAAAACTTTATGCAGTGCTCACTTTATCGTGAACGGCCTATACTTCATAAATATAACTTATCCTAGTATGCATCAATGTCCCAACTTATTTGAAACGTGGGGTGTTCTAATAATTTGTGACCAAGATAACATATCACTGCTTATTACGACAAGTACATATATATACATATATATATACGCATATGTTGTTATGCAGAACTCAATCTATTGTACATTAGTCTTATGCACAGATTTATTTATACACTTTTACATCAAATAGCTTGCACACACATTAAACTAAGGAAACACACAAAAAGTATACTTTAATTATTTCTAGAGTTGCAATTAACAGCACATGAGGTTGAAGCAGTTGGCTCACTCTGTTACTGTGTCGGTAGTCCCATCATCTGAGTGCGAATGTCTGTTTGATGGCCTGTCTTCTTTTGTGAAGGAAGGTAGAATGCAGGTTATGGCATTGCATTACCTCCGACTCAGGGTAACAGTCTTTTTGCTTTCTGAAAATTTCATTAGCGTGTCTCAAGCAGCAGCGGCCGCACTCCACGTTAACATCTGCTTTGTCAATATCGTTATCTTCATCTCCACTACTTTCTTTTTTACCGTTTTAACGAAAACCACTTGTACAGTGCACTGTCCAAATCCTGTAGTTTAGCCTTGTGGAGTGTTTTCCGATCATGAAATCCTTTCTCTGACTCGTCGTTCAACATAAACATTTTAAGTTTGGCGCTACTCTTTTAATCTCGTACACAGTTGTCTCGCTGATGCCATACACTTCCTTGATTGCAGAAACCTTTACACCACGCTCCAATTTCTTGCAAATCTCTAACTTTTGTTTTAGTGTTAACGTTGGGTGCTTCATTTTTCTTTCCGGCACCACTCTCACAACAGACAACACTAACAAATACCAGGAGCAGTGTCCGAGCACGTCTTATCGATTTGTTGTGTTCCAGGAAGACACGTTGACCTTGGACTTGCTGCATCTGCTGCTACTAGTACCGTTAGATGCTTGCTACTGTAGCAGCGCAGCACAAACATGAAGAAGCTAGGTGCAGTGCAGCATGGCGCAGCACGTTGCAATAATCAAAACGGACATTGCTTTAAGAAAACCACGGATTTTTTAGTACCACGGATTCTCGAACTACGGACTGGCGAGAGTTTATTGTATTTTCACAAAAATATTTCCAGTCTACGGTGCATGGGTTCCCAGTTCGAATCCAGGTTCTGGCTGTTGTGCTGTCCTTTTCATCACTTCACCCTATCAGCTCTGAAGACCTAATACGTTAAAGGCCCTAAAACCCTCTCATTATCATTGATATAAATTTGTAAGTTCCTGCACATACTGAAGGATTAAAAGATAAACTATCAACAAATCAGCTGGAATTTCCACACGAAGGTAAAATATGTAAAATATTATTACACAAAATATAAAAGCTCTCAATAATAAGAAAACAAATAAATTAAACTGCCAGTGAACAAATTTCTTGGCGGTTGCAGATTTTATTTAAAAAAAAAAAAAAAAAAAACAATTAGTAAAATTAAAAAAAAATATTTGATCTGATTTGTGTAGGCCTACTTTAATATTTTTACATTAACAAATGTATGAATTTCTGTGTAAAAATGTCTGATTCACATCAGTTTTAAACCCCTCTTGTATCTACCAACTTAGTCTGATAGAGTCTATGCATCATCTTTTCAAGAATGCATCATAGACACATAGACATAGGCCTATACATGTATGTGTTCCAATATAAATTTTCTAAAAAAGTGTTTCATACACATGAAGCAGCAGATGCTGCTTGAGCACTATTCTTCCGCATCCCTTGCCTCTGTGGGGTCGTGCTGCGTGGTAGCTGAAGGTGACGTACTAAAATAGAACAGTGTGATACTTAGGAAACACCCTATTTTACTGTAAAGTACCTCCTGGAAAGAGGAGAGAGAACAGTTAGCTCAAGGTTGGGGGACAGACCATCTACTAGTTTCAACTTTGGCCACCGCCTTCAGCTTGCCTGGCTGTAATGCGCAGCCAGATCAAAGGGTTTGCAGTCAGGTAGACAGGCGGCTTGAACAGAATGTCGCATTCATGGTCCTTGCCATCAAGATGAACATATATTTTATTGACACAGTACAGAACAAGAACATGCATAAAGATGTAGACCATATAAAAAAAAAAAAAAAAAGTTCTAAGACTGAAACAGCAATATGGTAAAAAAATCTCGCGTAAGGGTCATTCCATTTCAAATTATATAGATGTCTGATCATTAACACTTCAGATTCTTCTAAAAAATTTTATCTGAAGAGTATACTAGACCCACATGTAAAACCAATTTTAATATTTTTTCAAGTTGTTTTTCCCTATAACTTCAAAAAATGTTAATTTACACCTGTATTACTGAGGATTCATTTAGCAAAAATGGCAATTTCTCTACAACAACTAGAGCAAGAAAACTGATCTTGGGCTTGTTTTAAAGCACTTTCGAAAGTGGTTAATTCGATATGTTAAACACAACGAAGGAAATAAATAATTTTAAACTTTTTTTCAAATTTGTTATTTTTAAAATATCAAATAAATTGAAGAAAATTTTTTTTGACAAAATATACAGGACGTTTCTTAAATAGGGCCACAAACTCTGCTTGCGTGTTCCTCACCAAAAACTATGACGAAAACATATTTTGCACTTTTAACCTAAACACAATATTAAGGGAGTAATGGACCTCTGAACATTAAATTAAAAAAAATATATTTTTCCCTAAATAGTAGGAACTAACTGACATAAAAATACTATATTTTCAGCATTGCTTAATGCTATTGTGATCTGCAAACCAACAGTGAATGTTGGTTGATACCTTCCGCCCTTATTAAAATAGCAGGGGTGGCTACCCTCTAATTGCATATAACTTTTTTACCATCCGGATTTTTGAACATCTGAAGATGGTTTATTGAGTAATGTTACCTGTCTAACAAAAAAAGGTCATCTTGTTGCAATAGTCTAGGACTCGGTTTTCTTTCAAATCACAAATGAAGCAACAGTGATAGAGTATCCGAAACAATGGTATCGTGAGTTAGAAACATGTAGGTAATGTTGAATGTGCACCATCAACAATTCAAGGAACACAACAAAATAAACCCATTAACACACTATTGCCTATGTTGTATGCTGTGTATCTTAGGTGCAAAACACAGGACTTAGGAGCAGTCTTAAATGGCGATATGCAATAAGAAGGTGGGTTTGGATAGAAATCCATCACATGAAAAGGGATAGGTAGAAACTTCACTGAAACCTTTAAAACGCAAATATCCAAATGTTGTGTTTTATTATACAAAATGAATGTTACAGTGCAAGTGTACCAGAAAGCAATCTTTTTTTGTACATGACACCTTATTCGAGAAAGGAAAATTAATGTGTTTTTGTTCAAAAAGTTCTGATTCTGTAGATACCAACAAGTATCATTTACTAGTAAAGGGAATTAATTGTAGAATTAGAACTTCAGACATTACTTTTTGTTTGTCATGTTTGGCACAGTTCCCGATCCGCAAAGAATAACCTAACAAAATTATGCACTTTTTTGTTTTCTTACGAATGAGGTGTCGTAATTTTGTATAATACGTAATTTTCATATGGTTTGTGTAATTGACACAGGCGTACAGACTGTGTGATGTGAAACACTATATAATACATAATTTTGGAAAATTAAGGGTTGCAAAACCTATGTTGCTAAATGTACTGGTAGTCCATAAGCATTGATGTATGTGGCAATCGATAAGAGGCACATAAGAATTACCGTACAAGACCTCTATTTTTACTTGTCCTGCCCTCAAGGGGGGTAGCTCGAAAAGGTTAGCATCTAATGTAAGGTATTACATCAGTAAGGTTACATGTTTATTCCTTGGCATTTCTGTGACACACGGCACACTCGTCAATGTTAGATACAATGCTGCTAAGTGATGTAGGCAAACATTACATAAAATGTTCAAAATGATCACCTCGCGAATCTGCACATACACGAACACGTCTCATAATGAATCTGCGAACACGTCCAAAATGCCTGGTTGACCATGTACCGTTTCACATGCTTCAAAATTTGAAAACAAAACAGTGCCTAACTTGATTAACTATTTCTTTGCGGATTGGAAACTGTGCCCTACATGGAAAACAAAAATTAATGCCTGAAGTTCTCATATTACAATTAATACTCTTTACTAGTAAATTATACTTGTTGGTGTCTACAAAACAGAACTTTTTTAAACAAAAAACACAATTTTTCTTTCTAGAATAAAGTGTAGTGTAAAAAAAAAAAGATTGTTTCTGGTAAACTTGTACTGTAAAATTCATTTTGTGGAATAAAACACAACATTTGGATATTTGCGTTTTAAAGTTTTCAGTCAAGTTTCTACCTATCCCTTTTCGTGTGAAGGGTTTCCATCCAAACCCACTTTGTTTTTGCATATTGTCATTTAAGAATGCTCCTAAGTCCTGTGTTTTGAACGTAAGATACACAGCATACAGCATAGGCAATAGTGCGTTAATGTGTTTATTTCGTTGTGTTCCTTGAATTGTTGTTGGTGCACATTCAACATTTACCTACATGTTTCTAACTCACGATACCATTGTTTTGGGAACTCTATCACTGTAGCTTCATTTGTGATTTGAAAGAAAACTACGAGTCCTAGACTATTGCAACAAGAGGACCTTTTTTGTTAGACAGGTAACATTACTCAATAAACCATCTTCAGATGTTCAAAAATCCGGACAGTAAAAAAGTTGTACGCAATTAGAGGGTAACTACCCCTGCTATTTTCATAAGGGCGGAAGGTTTCAACCATCTTTTTCTTTTGGTTTGCAGATCCCAATAGCATTAAGCAATGCTGAAAATATTGTATTTTTATGTCAATCCGTTTTCGATATTTTGGGAAAATACTGTTTTAAAATTCGATGTTCAGAGGCCCATTAATCCCTTAACATTGCGTTTACGAGAAAAGAGCAAAATATGTTTTTGTCATAGTTTTTCGTGAGGAAGACGTATGCAGAGTTTGTCCCTCTATTTAAGAAACACCCTGTATATGTTAACACTACTATCTGGAAAGACGTCCTGTAAATTTTCAGGACATGATTATAGGGTCATAGTAAATTAAATAGCAAAACTTGTAAAATTATAATTTTTCTTTAAATTTAGTCTATATAATGCTGTAAGCACTGCCATCAGCCATAAACCATCTGATAACATGCTACAGTACACTTTGAAGTCAAAACATATGGGTCCTGTATACAAAAAATTAGGTACGATAGTTGATTTATATAACATTTCTAAATAAACAAATATTTCTGTTTGATATTGCTCATTATTGTGTCGGCAGTTAAGCATATTTACCAGACATGTTCACTGATACAGATCAGTGCTAAGACAGACTGCTGTACTGGTCTTTACCCCCGTCGACAGTCGAGGTGGTGATGTTTGATATCAGATACCAACACAACCAATACACTACAGTAGGTCCACAAAACCCTTTCCATCTTAAAATAAAAGTAACAAAACAAATTAAAATGCAACATTACAACAGCTTCTCGTCTGCATCATTGCACTAATTTGTATCGCTGTGGAGGTTAGGATATTCGCTCAAATTTTGTTATAGTAAGCACTACCGTCTAACCAGTAATTCATCTGCTTGATGTTCCATGATGAACCATTTGCCGAGGAAAGACTGGAAATCCACTAAACTGTGACAACAATGGTGAGAGGGTCCATTTGACAAGGGTTCTGGCTTGTCTCCCCGGATTACAGGTAGTACACACACATTATCATGCACAACCTTACCACTGGCTGAAGAAGGCTGGGTTGAGACTGGATAATCCTCCACAGCCACCAAAGAATGTTGTTCCTGACAGTTCGAATTCAAGTGAGCTACCTACATCAATTAAAGTCTGTACATGATCACTTACAGTGACCCTCTCAGAAACTTGCTCTTGCAGCTACTGTGGTAGTTCCTAAAATCACCTTTACTCAAAGGACACTGCAAGCTGTCAAGAGAAACCGGTTCAGGAATGTCTTAAAAAAAAAATCTTTGACAAACCTGTGATGCACATCTCCCGAAACATTCTTAAATATGGCACAATTAGACATCTTGGTGTGATAGGTTCTAACACTTGCTTATACACATATCACTCCTGGTAGGCAAACATTTTACTGCACTGTGTTTCAACATCTAGACCAGTTCAACTATACAAAATTTTGAAGAAATTGGAGGTGTACTTTTACAATCAGATGCAGGCTGCAACTGAGTAAGGTGGGTTTGAAATGCTTTTCCCATCGCCTCTGATGGAATTTGACCAGTCGACTATGAAAGATGTGTTCACAATGCCCATAGACTTCGGGCAACCCCGACATGAATGCCTGTCCTTTCAAACTTTTAACATCAATTTCTTAACAGTTTGTACAGTCCTTTCTGCTAGGCTATTGTAAGGATGCAATGGTGGTGTACATAAATGTCTGAGAAATTCATTAAATTCTTCAGAAGTAACCTGCCACCCATTATCGAGTGCAAATATACCCAGTAATGGCTTTAAACTGGCGAAATGCCAGATATGAAGTAAATTTCTTAGCTACAAAAATTATTGCAAGATCCTCTCGATCCAGGAGAATAAACACAATCAGCTTTCAAGAGTGTTCGTGTCATGTAGGCAATTGTAACCTCCTGCATTTTACCTGATTTGTCACATGGTAGGTTAAATGAGAAAGCACTGCACCAACTTCCACCGGTGAGGCATCGGCTTTAACCACCAAGAGCAGATCTGGATTATAATGAACCAAAACCTGCTTACTCATCAAAATATCCTTTACTGTTTGCAGTGCATCTTTATGGTCTGTATTCCAAACCCATGGAGCTTTGGTGGAATCAAAGAAACAATATAGAGGTTCCAATATGGTAGACTTATCCTTAAAAAACCTACCATAAAATGAAATCAACCCAAATAAAGCTTGAAGTTTCAGCTTGCTTTGTGGACTAGAAGCATTGGTATGTGCTATAAACTTTTCCGTTTTAGGGTAAATGCCTTTAGCATCAAGAATTACTCCAAGGACTTTAATGGAAGCAGCTTGCCATACACATTTACCAGAATTAACCTTCAAACCAGCATCACTGTAAGACTTATTCTGGCTTGATATTCTGCCGAAGCTACGTCATAGATACCTGTCATAACTGCGTCTTAACCCTATGAGGGCGGCCTACGTGACTCAAATAATGTCAGAAACATGTGGTAATGTCTATTTTTAGACCCTTGTAATGCGGTTATTCCCAGACTGTTTCAAGGAGTATAAAAGTGCAGAATCAGCATATTTGGGGGGAGTTTGTTATTGGTAGTGCTAGAGGAAGGTGCTACGACTGTGGAGAGAGACTGGTGAAGACATCTTGGTGACATCAGAGTCTATTGTGAGGCGACAGGCGGGCTACCTTCGGAGCAGTGTTGGGCGAAACAAGAGGACTGCTGCGGCGGGCTGACAGGCGAAGAGGAAGTGCACGACGGGACTCGAACCAGAGACCTCAAGAGTGAAGACAGCGGTGCACTCGGGGTGCTGCGCAGCACATGGTGAGCCAATCACCACTTCAGACTGATAAGGTTGTACTTTGTCCCTATTTGAAAGACTGTTGATTGGATACATGACTGAACTTTATTGCGATTTGTAATGTTTAATTAATTGATGGTAGACTTTGTATTTGTGCTTTAATTGTCCAAGCTAATTAACGTGTCTGTGATACAGGAGTAATTGTGTGCATAACTAATTGTGTTGTGAGAGTTATAGTTGATTACTGTTTTGTGTATTTCGTAGCTTTGTGAGCTATTAAATCCAGTACTTAATTTAACTCTTTTATTTCTAATTATAAGACCTCTATACCAAAGAACTCATGGGAATTGCCCACACATATAAAGTTTTTGTCTCAAACTTGTAACAAATTAATTAATTGGCCCCAAAAAAACCATCAACCACACATTGGAATGCTGATAAAGCAACTTTAATACCAAAGGGTTAACAAGCAACCTTATTCAGACCTTGCACAATATTTTCAGTCAATACCTGGTATGTTTCTTCATCTACCGAAATCTGGGTGTAAGCTGCCTCCAAGTCAAGAGTTCCATAAAAAATAACACCTGGCATTTTTTAGAGCACCTGGTAAGTAGTAGGTGACCTACATGTAATTGAAGAATGTGTACGATTAACAGTACCCTTACAATCAGCACAAAGTCTCAAGGTAATATTTTGTTTTACTACTGGAACAATACCAGTTGCCCAAGGGCCAGCAGGATTCACCAAAGCCCATACACCTCTTCGCACATTCGCCTCAATTCCCTCCTCCATTCTAGAAAGCAAATTTCCATCTTGAATCAAGGCCGCATTAGAACTGTGACCTAATACTAACATAGGGCCAATTTCTATAACAGGGTTTACACGTTTACTGCAGCAGTTTCCTTTTATCTACAGACCTAACATTATAAAGTGGAATCCCATTACTACGAGAGTTCGTGACAGCACAAAAAATTGTCGTAGTAACGAGTTGCCGTAAGAGCCTAACGTTTATACAAACAAACGTCTAGGTTATTGACGAATGTGGGATAGGCATAATAACAGTACAGTTTACTTTGGCTAGTATCTCTGCTATTATAAAACAAGACTGCCAAAAACGATAGGCATGTGTTAATTAAACGTAAAATTCAATAATTTTATTTATTTCTTGATCTCCATTAGCTTTTTGTTAACATTTTCACTCACTACAGCACGCAAAACGTAAAGTAAACAAAACAAAAATGGACGTATAGAGAGGCGGCAACTAAAACAAACAGCACTGTCAGCTCACTTGTGATTGGCTGAAACAAACAACGCTGCACCCATAAGATCTTGTGATTAGACTAACAAAAGACGTGCGCGGCTGTTCCATACCCACGTTGTCAAGTATTAACAGCGACAATAACAGTTTTTAATAAGAGTACAGTTTATATTTATCCATTTCAACATAAATTTTGCTAAAATGAAAACATATTAACAATAAATCATAACACGTAACGTATAAAAACACAACACAAGTTTATAAACTTACTCTGGTTATGCTGGGTAGTGTAAAACTTCAAGTCCAGGCGTTCAAAAAGTGATTCAAATGAAGTTTGCTTTTGGTGCGTTTCCATGATCGGAAAAATCTAACGTGTTCTACAAACAACTCTAGCAGGTTGAATTACATAAACGTAACTTTTTAACTTCTTGCAAAATAACAAACAAAAAAAAGATAAAGAGTTTGAAACTGATTCTGCAATGCCATTCGTTATCATAATAAAACTAAGATGCATGCAAGCGATGCTGTGTACTCAGTCCACGGGACACATTCACTTTCGCGCTGTACCAAGATGGCGTCCACAACAATCTAGGTCAAGCAAGCCACGGCAGTGTTGCCAGATGCAACTGTATTTCAACCGTTGCCGTATCTCACATTTTTCACTCTGCCATGCTAAGCAGATGAGCAATTATCACCACGTGCGCTTGTATTTATTATGTTTACTAATAATTTAAAAAAAAATCATTTTGCGCCATATGTTGATGATTGTTGCTTGTGAATCTGTGCTATACATCAGCACAGGGAGTGGATGGATTAATGAGTTA
Organism: Medauroidea extradentata; assembly: GCA_003012365.1. Taxonomy (NCBI): domain Eukaryota; kingdom Metazoa; phylum Arthropoda; class Insecta; order Phasmatodea; family Phasmatidae; genus Medauroidea; species Medauroidea extradentata. Next base: position 31,669 of record PNEQ01005999.1, read on the forward strand.
ATACCTGAGTTGGGCACAAATTTAACAGAAGCACACAGGAAGTCAGTTTTATCACAGGTTTATTAAGTACGGTGTTCTTACAAAAGTCGCTAAGCAGCAATTTAAAACATAACAGAATAGGTACAATAACAGTCAAACTGGGCTCAAGCAATAAATTTGTCAAATTTATGACACGAACCTGCTTTCTCTCTCGGCACGCCGTCATGCCCTCAAAAAGAAAACAAAAAGCGAGAAAACTCGCAACTTAAGATTACGTGGTAGATAATTAAACAATGAAAATATCAATTGAACTATACGCTTTTATCGAAACCAATACGGTAAAATACTCAATGGCAATCCTAGATAATGTTATTAGCCAACTTTATGAGTAAATATTTTTCCAGAATTACTAATTCGTTACGCGTGATCTCTTGCGCCGCAGTTAAATGCCCGAGGTTCCGGCGTCAGAGATTGTGCCTCAGAAGTTTGTAACATTGGAAACAATTTAGTTTAAAACGTTGGCTAAAACTAATGTCTAGGATTGCTATTGTTTAATTTTCGCAAATTGTCTTCAAGAAACCTACAGTTATAGATTAATGCTTTTAGCGTTATATTATGCACCACACCCTCTTAACAGGCTACCAAACTAGTTGAAAATGCAAGCAACTCGCGACAAGAAAGGAATAACTCACCAAGTAGCAGCACAGAAGTCGACACAGTGCCGAGAGAGAAGACGACATACACTGTAGAAGGCGGCCAGAAGCAAAGTCTCGGGTCAGGCGAGCGGAGAACAGCCACTGGCTTGCCACGATAGAGAAGGGAGGGACGGAAGGGGAGTAGAAGGGAGGGAGACGCGAACGGCTCTGACTAGGCCCGAAGGTCCCAAGGTGCAAGCGCACGAGGCTTTGGACAGGGTGTCAAAGTTCCGCCCGGCGCGACACACACACACGCTTGCACAGCCGTGGCTCAACCCAGAGTCCAAAGATAGTTCCAAATTGGTGCCCCCAGCACAAATCTCTCGTATCTACGAAAGTGCTCATGACGATACCACTCATAAATACCAAACATTTACATATAAACTGCATACACAAACTAACGGTACATTACAAAACCCTTGTAATTACAAATGTCTCGTAATATCCCGTATTCTTTAAGTAGCGGGCTACCACTGTATGCAAAATGGGTGTTATCATCACTTTCAGACCATGAAAATACTCCAGGCCTCAGTTTACAAACCTTGGAAACATCTGATTTTGCCGCACTCCTGGCATTGTAACTTATATTTATAAATATTACACTGCTTGGCTGTGTTTCCAATCTCAGCACATTTAACTAAAACATGTGACCTTATTGCCAGCGCTCAAATTTTTTGGTAAACACTGCCAACCAGGTCTCTTAACTTTAAATTTATGCAGATCCTCAACACCCAAATTTCTAACCTCTAAAACATTAGCTTTTAAACATTCAACCAACCGCAAAATTTCCAAGGCTTTTGCAGCTGTTAGATCCTTCTCAGAAAACAATTTAGCCTGTACTTCTGCATTTTGTAAAACACATACAAACCAATATTAAATGATTGTAGATGACACTGTCAAAAGAACAAACAACAGCCAAGCGTTTCCAATTAGACATGTACATAACTTCTCACTTGGAAGTTGCCGCCTGTTTACAAATTTGATGTAATGGTAGAAAAACACGTAGTTTCTGGGTACCTGGAATAGTTTGAGCACATTTGAACCTATCAGTCAAAAATGTTTTTTGTTGTGATGTATTCTTCTTGCATAGCAAAGGTAAAAGTAATACCCACAATGTTATCTTTAGCTCGATCATACAGTTTTCTTAAAGTAATCTGATAATCATACAGCTTTTGAAGGCTTGCACATTCTGCCATCCTCTTGAATGTCCCTCCTACACCATCACATGGTTCTTTTCCATGTCTGCCTGCTGAGAAATGCCAATCTCCATGAATGCTGAAGTCCTCCTTGTGATGAAACAAATTAAGACAATATTCTTCTTGTATTTGTATTGCACGTCAGAACCATTTGAAAAAGAAATACATTTTTCTCAAATCTTAGCGTCAATCAGTCTAAATTTCTTTTGAAACACGTTGACAGCAACTGTATTGTGCTCAAGAGTCAGAAATCACAACATAGCTTTACTTTGGATTTTACCATCCGAATCCTCTAAGTACACTACAAAAAGATGCACAGTTTCTTGGTCATTTTTCCATCTATATCCCTGAGCCTCATCCTGAACCACAAACAAATAATTTTCTGAAAAGTCACAAACCACAGCAAACTCTGAATTAGACAATTTTTCTTTTGTACAATTCACGAATTGTGTTTGTTGCTTCGTGATGGTCATGACAAAGTAAAACTGAATATTTGTCACAAAAAGAGTCAACAAATTCCGTGGAATTTTTCTGCAGTGTTTCCAAATTGCACCTGTCAACAGAAATCCACTGATGGTAAGTGACTGTATCAATTGTATGCTCTTCCAAGGTATTTTCAAGTTGCTGTTTGAGAACTGCGGTTCCAAGGCAGAAAACACACTCAACCAAATAAATAATCAATATTTCCGGGACTGCAAATTAGCTTTGCCAAGCATTCTTTCTACATTTTTATTTCTCCATGGATAATTAACGGTAATCTGGCATTTTCTATCAGTTTAACATTCTGATGCATGATACACACATACTGCATGTGTACCACACTGACCTGCTATGGATAGAGTTTTTGGCCTCAACTCTGCAAATTTTGAAAATACAACTTTAATGTCTGGAAACTTTTCTTTAAACAAGATCTAAACCTCTCTCAGATTGCAGAGCAACAAACATTTCAGCACAATAATTTTTTTCCCCATTACAGTCTTTTAGTGAAACACAGTCTTTCATTCCTGGCATAGCTCTGCTAACTTCATCCCCTTCATAGAATTGTATGATAGTTTCTGCTGAAAGGCTTTTTGCAAGGCTTCTTTATCTGGAACTGATAAATTTCCCTTTTCTTTCAAAAGTTTTCTGGCATGAGTAACTACGTAACGTGAAGCTTTAAATTCCCTCATTATTTTTGTACAATCCAAGTTTCCATAGGCAAAAGCATTTGTATCACAATCTTAAGTTTTCCGTTACAACTCTTGTAATGATCTTTAAGGTTACGTAAAAATTAATCTTGCTCATATTCCAGATCAGTGTTAGAATTGTCTGTAATCACTAATACTTTTTTGTTAATTGCTGTGCTTATTTCCCTAACTTCTTCCGTTGAATATTGTTTATACTGGACATTCTTCTTGTTGATCAGAAATTCACGTATTTCTTGAAGAGAACTGCTTACAGACTGTATAGCTTGTGAAGGGAAAATCACATCCTCACCTGTCCCAGCGTTTGAAGAATTTACCAAGCTGGTGTGGCCCTTAACATCTACTTTTAAACTGTCATTAACTTCATTAACACTTATCATTTGAACAAGTTCTTTTTACACATGTCACAAAATTTAGCTACAATAGGAAATTGAGAAAAATGCTCCGCTCCATCATCCATGCTGTTACTGTTCTTAGTAGTTTTTCTACGAGTGTTGTTTGCCTTTTGCAGCGGGTTAAAGCAATATAGAGACACCAACCTATCACAGTTTTCCATCATGGATTTAAACTAAGATTGTAGGCATAGCCATAAAAATGCTAATGCAATCAGTTTTCACACAATTAGTTCAGAGATCACCCAAAACTTACTATTGAAACATTATCTTCATCTTTCCAGTGGCATACAAAGTATCATCACACATACAAACTCACAACACCGCTAAAATCAATTGTACGTAAGTTGACACTTGGGTCATTTCATCTCAAATCACCTAATTTTAAAACATGACCGTGCTTCAATGTCTCAGATTCCATTTTTTTTTCCTATGTAGGTATATGTACATAAAATAAGAACAAATTATTTTTTTCAGAATTATTGGAGGAAAACCTGAGGAAGGAGACATTTTGTAATTATTAAATCTTGCAGCAATTTATGCTCTCTGAAGACCTACTTCAGTTGACGGAAATTGTCATAATTCTTTTGGATTTTCAGGTTCCTTTAGGCGTCAAATGAAAGATTATTTTCAGCTCTATTTAAGTACATAAAGAAAACATGCAAAACAATAAAATTAAAACAAATTCATTTGCATCAAATGCAAAATGTTTAGCTTTTACAAAATTTTGCAATTACTCCTAAGTTATAAATAACACATCTTTAAAACTTTTTCTCTACGATCTTCTTACCATTTAAATGAAGTACAAATATACAAAGGGTGTTTTTGTTTGGTTTTGAGTTACTGGTTTTAAAATTTTTTTTACGAAGTAGGCCTATTGCCTTGTGTAAAAGACTAAAATTTTAATTTAAAAGGCATGAGAAATAAAGGAGTCGTGCCAGATACTCAAGTTTCTTATCAGCCTTTGAGTGACCTCGGCTAAGCTGCGGAAATTTTAGGGACACAGAGGGATGGCAAGGGGAAGAGAGAGAAGGAATATGTCCAAACCGTGGGAAAGCCATTGGGCAGGTTTGCACGTGGATAGAGACTGAACCTTTTCAATCAGTCTGTGCTTGATATTGTTTGTGAATGTTTAAAATGCAGTCTGTTCTATCAACAATGAAAACTGCTCTTCAAGTTAGATGTGTGTTGAATAATGTTCAGTTAGTTTTATGTTGGTTTATGAAAATGGAAAGTAGTTGTGTGGGACATAACCTACAAGAAAATTGTTCCGTTCTAAATCCAATTCGCCCAGTAAGTTGTACAACAGAACTTAACTGAATCAGGCAGAGAACTTTTGGAAGTAAGAATTAAATGCTCCAATGTTAGTGTGTGTTTGTATCACAGGCGTAATTTCCTGTCAAATTTCGAAATTCTTCAAAAAGTGTGTAGTGATTCTTTTACTTAACACAAGAATAATGTACATAAAGGCCTCAAGACTATTTTTTTTTCACTTTACAAAAAATATCATGAGTCTGTTGATCTCGTGCCAGGTAAAAATGTCTGAATATCCTGCCAAAAATTAGTGATTCTAGAAGCAAAAGTTATTCAAACAGAGCAAGAAAATGAAAACTCATCAGAGTGTGATTATGAACCAGATAATTATTTTATCGTAGAGAAACTCAACAATAGCTGCAGGATGATGGACTGTTCACCAGTCAGTTAAAACAAGAAGGATAAACAAGAGAACTTCATACTTAAAGAATAAAGCACAGCGGGTACATGAAAGCTTCACAGCACAGGCAAGTAAAGCTGTAAATATAAAAAACCCAATATGCTTCGAAAGTACCAGCAGTAAATCTACAAAGTCTTGTACTAATTGTAATACACTAGTGGGAAAATTGAAGGAAAAGTATGTAGCCAGTAATATAATTCAGAAAGTCCAGATATTGACACTTGTTCCAGAATCACAGAGTATTAAAAACTGTATTTTAGAGCAACAGAATATTTGATGAAAAAAGTCAGGAAGGTTTTACAGGAGGATGGAGTTTTAGAAACACCAGATAGAAGGAAAGGACATCCCATTACTGAAGCCACAGCCAAAAGAGTGAGAGTTTTATTATGACAATTATGTGAGTAGAATTTCACCAAATGTAATGGACTGTGTGTTGGTTCCAAGTGAAAAAGGAAAATGTGTGTTAAAATGTAAAAGATTGATATTGCACAACTTAAAAGATATATATTTTGAATACAAGCCAAAATATCCTGATGACAAATTCAGGATAACAAAGTTTTGTGAATTACACCCAAAAGAATGCGTAACTGTAAACAGATGTGGCATTCATTCTGTGTGTGTCTGCACACAACATCAAAATGTCAAACTTATGATGCAAAGTGTTGGTCTTACTGTACTATAGCAAGAACTCCAAAAAATAGTAGGCAACTTATCCTCTGAAGAGTGTATGCTGCACTGTTGTTTTAACTGCCCAAATACATCCTTGATCCATGAGTATATAATGCAAATGGAATGTTTAATCAATCAAGAAACTGTTGAATTCAAGCAATGGCTGTGTACTGACAGATCAACACTGGAAACTTTGATAAAATTGGTGAATGACTTTGTAGAAATGATGATAGTGAAGTTGGAAGCTATCACTAGACATAATTTCATAGCAAAATCTCAAAGCCAGCACATGAAGAATGTGAAAATTAACTTAAATGACAAAACTTGCTTGATTCTTGCAGATTTTGCAGAAAATTATACATAACTCCAAGATGTTGCTCAGGGTTTCCACTGGCACAACATTGAAGTAACTTTGCATCCATCTGTGATTTAACAACAGTGAAGGAGAAATTCTCAACAAATTATTTTGTACCATTAGTGACTGTCTCAAACACGATACAACATTTTTTACCTTTCAAAATACAATGTTGCAACACATCCGGCCAGAACTACCGTACATTGAACATGTTTACTTCAGTGGTGGTAGCTCTACTCAATACAAAAAACAAAAACTTTTTATAAACCTATGTCTTCATGAGGACGGTTACAACTTACAGCTGAATGGCATTTCTTTGCTACTAGTCACAGAAAAAATGTGTGGGATGGTGTGGGTGCAACTGTAAAAAGGTTAGCAGCTAGAGCCAGTTTACAAAAAATTACTGACGGACATTCTTAGTGCTGTTGATTTATTCAAATTTGCTGAGGAAAACATTAAAGGTATTAAAGTGTTTTTCATACCATCATCAGAAGTTGACGCAAACAAACTTTCTGCAAGAGCGCTACAGCAATGCTGCTTCAGTTCCAGGAACAAGAGAGAATAATCATTTTGAACCCCTTAACCAATCAACTTTGCTTGTAAAACATGTTTTAAATTCTGACATTTCTTTCAAGGTGTCTGTTGGCCCTCTGGAATAAGAAGAGTTTATCAGTATAATTCCTGAAAAGTATTATGCAGTTATTTACAATAAAAATTGATGGTTAGGGAAATTAATGTGACATGCGAGACTTCAATTCATGCATCTTAATGGACCTTCTGGGACATACTTCTGGCCACATAATGAAGACTTTTGTTGGACACCATTTGAAAACATTGTTAGAGAATGATATTTCCAATATTTTAGCCTCTCAGAGGAATGTAGGTAACTTTTTTTATGACTGAATTTATTTACTTGGACATACTCCATTGCGAAATAAATGGCTGTTAAAAGAAAACTAAAAATAATATAAGAAAACATAAATAAGCAGAGTATGCTTTAGTCATCAGGATACATACACAACATGAAATTCCAAAACTGGAATCTGGTCAGATAAAAACAATGAACAAACAGAAAATAAAAGAAATAACAAGAATATAAAAATAGCTAAGTTGACATGCGACACAACGATGAGACGAGACAAAAACACAAACAGAAAAATACAACAAAACAACGATGAGACTAAACAAAACACAAATATGTCGGACACAAACGACACAAATGATGAGACGAAACAAAACACAGTAGTTTTCCAAACAGTCAGTATAAACTACGTTTCGGGAACTGGAATCTGTTCCCGTCATCAGGTAGACAAACAGGGTTCAGGAACACGAGTGCGACTGATGAGGAGACTGGAAAAACCATGTGTTTATATAGGGTAAGCCCACTTATCCTGCTCAGCCAATGGGAGACGAGCTGTCTGATTGGTCGCGCAGCATTGATTGACTCTGATTGGTTGTGATGGGTTGAGTGTGTGTTTTTGTTTTGTGCTGTAAAGTTGTTTCTTTCTTAATCAATGGGATCCACATATTTTTTAATTCAATACTCTGTTGACTGAAAATATTGCTATTGCTAATAATAAAGGCTGATTCTTTGATTTTTCTTTTAATTTTGTCAGTTTTCTGTGTAAGTGGTTTCGAGTCTTCCCAAAGAATTTTGTGACTATTTTCCCATGCATGTTCGGCCAGTCTAGATTTTTGGGTTTCGCCTTTCTTGCAATTGTTTTTATGTTCTTTGATATGTGTTGAAAGAGCTCTGCCAGTTTCTCCAATATACATATGACCACATTCGCAAGGTATCTGATATACACAGTTGTGAGTTTGTAATTTTTGAGTGGCTGGTTTTACCCTGGTGACCATACTTTTGATAGTAGATTTGTATCGGAATGCTGTTTGAAGTCCGTATTTGTTTCCCAGACGTCTTATTTTTTCTGAAAGGCCTCTAACATACGGAATAACTAGGGTTCCTGCTGGTTTTTCGGTTTCTGTGGGCTTAAGTGTTCTGTTAGTTTTCATGTGCTGTTTGATGGTGTTTGCCGGGTAACCATTGGCTGCGAGTTCTTTTTTTATTTGGTTTTGTTCTGTCAGTACAGATTTCTTGTTGGAACAAATAATCTCAGCTCGGTTAGCTAGTGTGCGAATCATGCCAGTTTTTGTGCTTTTAGGGTGGTTGGAAGCAAAATGTAGGTATTGGCCTGTATGTGTAGGTTTCCTGTATACTTTAGTTTCCAGACTGCTGTTTTCCCTGCTAACTAGTACGTCCAGAAAAGGAATGGTGCCGTTGGTTTCTTTTTCATATGTGAACTTGATTGATGGCCTCAGTGAGTTTAGGAAGTTCACAA